>CAUYLG010057332.1:0-10180 GCA_963573385.1 Cacajao melanocephalus
GGTGGTTGGGTGTGGTGTATTTGTTTAATCTGTTTTTTTTTTTTTTTTGTGTGCATTTTTTTTTCCACTTCACTCCCGCCTGGCAAAAGAGCAAGACACCTTCTAAAAAAAAAAAAAAAAAAAAAAAAAAAAAAGGAGGGGATGGGCTGGGTGGCTCACACCTGTAATCCCAGAACTTTGGGAGGCTGAGGTGGGAAGATTGCTTGAGCCCAGGAGTTTGAGAGCAGTCTGAGCAACACAGTGAAACCCCATCACTACAAAAAATATATACAAATTAGCCGGGCATGGTGGCACACACCTGTAATCCCAGCTACTTGGGAGGCTGAGGTGGGAGAATCGCTCCAGGTCTGGAGGTTGAGGCTGCAATGAGCCATGATGGCACCACTGCATGCCACCCTGGGTGACAGAGTGAAATCCTGGGTCAAAAAAAAGAAAAGAAGGAAAGAGACAGAAAGGAGGAAAGAAAAGAAAAAGAAAGGAAGGAAGGAAAGAAAAGAGGGAGGGAGGAAGGAATGAAGGAGAAGGAAGGAAGGAAGGAGCAAGCAAACAGGATGTTCAGAGACATAAATCGGGGCAGGGATTGAATATATCTAAATACATCTAGCAAAAAAAAAAGACAAAAACCTGGAATCATCAGGCTCATGCCATTCACAAAAATAAAATGTGCTTTATTTGTAAGCGGAAGGATTATACCCTCTGCTCTTCTGGCTTCTGCCCAGACCTTTCCTCAGAGCTTCTTGGAACTCTGGGCCATCACTCATTAGTGATGCTCACAGCTGAGTCAGTCTCACCCGGGCTCCTCCTTGCTCCAGAGTCAGATGCCTTGTTTTCCTCCACTGACTTCTGCTTCCTGTGGCAGCAGCTACACAAGTATTGGCAAAACATGGACAGACTCCAGCCAGACTTGCTTTCATTGGTGAATGAGCTCAAGCTACTTTGCAAGATGCTCAGGTGCTCCTTTTGCCTCACTTGGGGGATCCTTGAGTATGAGCGTTGCATCCGTCTTGTCCTAGGTGATTGCAAAGAGGTAGGGGGCCCCTCTGCCTTGTCCTCCTCCTCTTCCTCATCCTCTTCATCTTCCTCCTTCACCTCATTTCTCCTCATCTGGAGAACGGAAACCTTGTTCCGCTTCCGCCTCTTCATCTGAACAAGGCTGGAATCTTCTTCCTTGGGGGAATCCAAGAGCAAGGAATGAAGCATGCTCTCCACCGACCCATCCTGTCACATATGGGACTCTGCGTTTGATGCTGGGGAAGGGGAAGTGCCGCAGAGAAGCAAGGAGATCAAAGAGCAAACCTAAACCAAGAGCCCATCTGTCTATGAGAACTGAGGCAGGCAGCAGAGGTTAAAACACACTGTTCTGGCCCGGAAGACACATTCGCTTAAAATTCTAAAGGCAAGCTACAAAGTAGTATCTGCAAAGGATACACAGGCATATCCAGAATGCATTAAATACTCATTCTTTTGTTTTTTGTTTTGTTTTGTTTTTTTGAGACAGAGTCTCACTCTGTTGCTTAGGCTGGAGTGCAGTGGTGTGATCTTGACTCACTGCAACCTCTGCCTCCCAGGTTTAAGCGGTTCTCCTGTCTCAGCCTCCTAAGTAGCCAAAATTACAGGCGCCCACCACCACGCCTGGCTAATTTTTGTATTTTTAGTAGAGACGGGGTTTTTGCCTTATTGGCCAGACTGGTCTCGAACTCCTGACCTAGTGATCCACCCACCTCGGCCTCCCAAAGTGCTGGGATTACAGCCGTGAGCCACCACACCCAGCCAAATCCTCATTGTTTTCAAAGGGTCATAATGCAAATACTTAGGTTAAATAAAGACTCACTGTGGAAGGCAAATAATCACCCATTAATTTATCTGCTCTAGAAATCCTGCTTGTTCATATTGGAAGGTGATGGATATGTTTATTATCTTCATTGTGGTGGTGATGACTTCATGAGTGTATACATATGTCAAAACTTATCAAATTGTACACTTTAAATATGTACAGTTTATTGTGTGTCAGAGCTCAATGGCAAAAAACAGCTAGCATTTAAGCCCTCCCTCAAATAGACAATTAAGAAGTTCCTATACCAAGCGTGTTTAAGAGCACACAAATGTTGAAAGGACATTATGACGGACTGATAAGAATCGAGTGGCTAACTGGAGGTGGTTCTTCTGTGTGTGAACTCTTGACTCAAACTGAGCTCGAACGCTAGCATCTTTGCTTTCTGCTTGTGTGGTCTTGAGAGAGTTATTGTGCCTGAATTTGTTCATCTAAAAAATGGGAATAATAGTAGAACCTGCCTTATAGGATTGTTATTGATATTTAAATGAGATGTAAATTGTTGTTGTTGTTAGACCAGGGGTGGGAAAGAGGGGGGAAGGAGGAGGGAGAGGCAGAGGTGAAAGCCTAAAGCCCTTTTTCTTTGTCTTTTTTTTTTTTTTGAGACAGAGTCTCCCTCTGTCACCCAGGCTGGAGTGCAATGGCGCAAGTGGCTCATTGCAACCTTCACCTCCCAGGTTCAAGAGATTCTCCTGCCTCAGGCGTGCACCACCACGCCTCGCTAATTTTTGTATTTTTAGTAGAGCTGGGGTTTCATCATGTTGGTCAGGCTGGTCTCTTAACTCCTGACCTCGTGATCCGCCTGCCTTGGCTTCCCAAAGTGCTGGGGTTATAGGCATGAGCCACCCTGCCAGGCGTAAATTCTTATAAAATAGCTTGTAGTAAGTACTCAATAAATGTTAGCTATGATTACTATTACTGTTGATATGACTATTATTATTGTTGGTGGCAGTATTTTTTTTTCTGAAAGTGGTAATTTTGTTTTGTTTTGAGGCACGGTCTCCCTCTGTCACACAGGTTGGAGTACAGTGGGGCACCCACAGCTCACTGAAGCCTCAACCTCCCAGGCTCAAGCAATCCACCTGACTCAGCCTCCCAAAGTGCTGGGAGGACAGGCCTGAGCTACTGAGTCTAGCCTGAAAGCAGTAAATTTGAGCCATGTTTTAGTAAAGATACGAATCAGAAGGATGTAGAGAAAGTACAGGAGGTTGCTGCAGTGTGTCTGAGTGAGCTAAAGTGCTCAAATGGTGGTACGGCAGGGAATGCAAGTCCCCAGAGGTGGGAGGGATGCAGGGTGGGGCACTTACGCTGGTCAGCTCCTGGCTCCCTTCGTAGCCCAAGTCATCAGTGAAGCTGTTGATGGATGTCAAGGATACAGCAAAGTTGTTAAAGGAGGGATTTTCTGCTATGGAAGCCCCGCAAGCTTCTTTGATCTCCTAAGGGAGAGAAGGAGAGTCCTATTAAGAGTGGAACAGCCCATTGCATGGTGATGCACGCCTGTAATCCCAGCTACTCAGGAGGCTGAGTCAGGAGAATCGATCAAACACAGGAAATGGAAGTTGCAGTGATCCGAGACCGCTCCACTGCACTCCAGCCTGGCTGACAGTGCGAGACTCTGTCCCCTGCCCCCCGCCCCACCAAAAAAAGAATGGACCAGTTCATATCCTGAGAGTGGCACTGTAAAATGAATAAATAAACACCAAGCAGAACTTCAGGAATCATCCTGCCCTTGCTTCTGGCTGTGTCCCATACCCTGGCTGCTTTGACAGTCGATAAAGACCCATTCTCTTTCTTCTTCATTATCATAGAGCCCTGTGATCACTAATGCCATGAGACTGGCGTGTCCCCCTCCCTCCCTCCCTCCCTCACCCCACATTAACAATTCTTTAGTCCCCATGTCCTCACAGAAGTGGTTGTTGTAGCAACAGGAGGGTGGGGTCCCAGGCCCATGTGCTCTAGGAGGACTCCTCTGAAGGATGTGAGAGACCACATGTGCATATGTAGGCACACACATGCACGCACACACAGACACACACTCCACACACACACTCCTTCCTCATTCTTCAGCAAGAGGAGGCTGGGCCTGCTCAACCCCTCCCCCTGCTCCCTCCCGGGCTAATAGAAAGGAAGAAGAGGAGACTGTGGTCAAATTCTAAAATGGGATGAAACCTCAAAAGACATCAAGACAGAAGATATAGATTCCAGAATCCACCTTGGAATTTGCAGGTGTTGGGGAGAAATTTGGCAAAAGCAGAAAATAGTCCTCCATCAACTTTCAACTTGGGGTGGCCAGGTCTGTCCAAGATTTGCAAGTGATCCCAGGACTTAGAAAGGACCCTTCAGAATCTGTTTCAGGAGCTTGAGCTCCGTCTGAGCCTTCTCCACTCCTCTTTCTCCGCTCATCATCTCAGTAGCCAAAGTTCTATCTTCCATGCATTTCTCCATTTTCTCTATGCTCTCTCTAGGGGAGAAGCTTATTTGGTTTAGTATAAACACATTTATTGGTCAAATGCAATGCTATAATACATGATTCTTGGTTGGATTCTGGTTTTCTTTTGAAAGTCGTAAAGAAGCTGGGCACGGTGGCTCATGCCTGTAATCCCAGCACTTTGGGAGGCTTAGGCAGGCGGATCACTTGAGGTCAGGAGTTTGAGACCAGCCTGGCCAACATGGTGAAACCCTGTCTCTACCCAAAAAAAATACAAAAATTAGCCGGGGGTTTGGGGTGGTAGCAGGCACCTGTAATCTCAGCTATTCAGGAGGCTGACGCAGGATAATCGCTTGAACCTGGGAGGAGGAGGTGGCAGTGAGCTGAGATTGCTCCGTGCACTCCAGCCTGGGCAAGAAGAGAGAAACTTCATCTCAAAAAACAAAAAAATTAGCTGTGTGTGGTGGCATGTGCCTGTAATCCCAGCTACTTGGTAGACTGAGGCAAGAGAATTGCTTGAACCTGGGAGAAGAAGATTGCAGTGAGCCAAGATTGCTCCACACACCCCAGCCTGGGAGACAAGAGAGAAACTTCATCTCAAAAAAATTTTTTTAAAGTATATATGAATGTGTATACAGCCAGCCCTCTGTATTTCTGAGTTCCATATCCACGGATTCAACTAAGTAGAGTGGAAAAAAAATTTTTTTTGAGATGGAGTTCTACTCCATTGCTCAGGCTGGAGTGCAGTGATACCATCTCAGCTCAATGCAACCTCCACTCCCCAGGTTCAAGCAATTCTCTTGCCTCAGTCTCCCAAGTAGCTGGGATTACAGGTGCATGCCACCATGCACAGCTAATTTTTTTGTATCTTTAGTAGAGATGGGGTTTTGCCATGTTGGGCAGGCTGGTCACAAACTCCTGACCTGAGGTGATCTACAAACTCCTGACCTCAGGTGATCCACTCACCTTGGCCTCCCAAAGTGCTGGGATTACAGGCATGAGCCACCTCACCTGGCCTGGAAATATTTTTTTTTAATTTTTAAAAAAATAGAGACAGAGTCTCACTATGTTGCCTGGGCTGGTCTCAAACTCCTGGTCTCAAATCCTCCTGCCTTGGCCTCCCAAAGAGCTGGGATTATAAGCATGAGTCATTGCACCTGGCCCAGAGATTATTTAAAGTATATGGTGGGCCTGGCACAGTGGCTCAGGCCTGTAAGTCCACCACTTGGGGAGTCCGAGACAGGTGGATCACTTGAGGTCAGGAGTCTGAGACCAGCCTGGCCAACATGGTGAAACCCCGTCTCTACTAAAAATACAAAAATTAGCTGGGCATGGTGGTGTGCACCTGTAATCCCAGCTACTCAGGAGGCTGAGACAGGAGAATCGCCTAAACCTGGGAGGCAGAGGTTGCGGTGAGCCCCAAATTGCACCACTGCACTCCAGCCTGGGCATCAGAGGAAGACTTCGTCTCAAAAAAAAAAAAAAAAAAAAAAAAGTATATGGTAGGGGCCAAGTGCAGGCCAAGTGCAGTGCTTCATGCCGGTAATCCCAGCACTCTGGAAGGTCAAGGCAAGAGAATCGCTTGAGGAGTTTGAGACTGACCTGGGGCAACATAGTGAGATTCTGCTCTACTTTAGAAAAAAAATTTTTGTTTTTGTTTTTGTTTTTGTTTTGAGATGGAGTCTCACTCTGTCACCCAGGCTGGAGTGCAGTGGCACAATCTCAACTCATTGCAACCTCCACCTCCTTGGTTCAAGGGATTCTCCTGCCTCAGCCTCCCAAGTAGCTGGGACTACAGGTGCACACCACCACACCCGGCTAATTTTTGTATTTTTAGTAGAGACGAAGTTTCCCCATGTTGGCCAGGATGATCTCGACCTCTTGACCTTGGGATCTGCCTGCCTCGGCCTCCCAAAGTGCTGAGATTACAGGCGTGAGCCACTGCGCCTGGCCAGAAAAATAAATTTTTTAACAAAAAGAATAAAGTATACGGGAGGATATACATAGGGTATATACAAATATTATGTCATTTTATATAAAGGACATGCGCATCTACAGATTTTGGTATTTGCAAGGGGTCCTGGAACCAATCCCCTATGGTTACCAAGGGACGACTGTACATATACAGTCATGCCTCACTTAACCGCAGGGATACATTCTGAGAAACATGTTGTTTGGTGATTTTGTCATTGTGCGAACATCATAGAGTGTACTTACAAACCTAGATGGCATGGCCTATTATACACCTGAACAGTATGGTACAGCCTATTGCTCCTAGGCCACAAATCTACACAGAACATTACTGTACTGAATACAGTAGGCAATTGTAACATAATATTTGTGTTACATAGAACACAACATAGAAAAAGTACATAGAAAAGGTACAGTGAAAATACAGTATCGGCCGGGCATGGTGGCTCACACTTGTAATCCCAGCACTTTGGGAGGCTGAGGTGGGTGGATCACCTGAGGTCGGGAGTTCGAGACCAGCCTGACCAACATGGAGAAACTCTGTCTCTACTAAAAATACAAAATTAGCTGGTCAAGGTGGTGCATGCCTGTAATCCCAGCTACTCAGGAGGCTGAGGCAGGAGAATCATTTGAACCCGGGAGGTGGAGTTGTGGTGAGCTGAGATTGCACCACTGCACTCCAGCCTGGCAACAAGAGTGAAACTCCATCTCAAACAAAAAAAATACAATATCATAATCTATGTGACCAGCATTGTATATACAGTCGTTATTGACCAAAACATCATAATGTAGCACATGGCAGTGTATACATGTATTAATTTACACATAGAGTGAGAGCAAATGGGCAAAATGTTAGCAACTGATAAATCTAGGTGAAAGGCATACAGGTGTTAATTCAACCATTTTTTTTCAAGTTTCTATAGGTCTGAAGTGTTTCAAAATAAATAATTGTGCGTGGGGCACCGTTCTTGGCTCTGGAATCTGGTGTCCTTTTCCAGCCAAGCCTGACCATTGCACAGTCAGTGGTAGTGATTTTCTTCTACCCCCATGGCTCAGTTATGCTCAGTGACTATTTGTGGGGAAACCATTCAACAAACACGAGGTGCTCGCAGTCCAGGGAGGGGAAAGGGCTGAGACAAGTTGTCTGACTACAGTGTGGTGGATGCAGCAGCAGAGCAGGAGCAAAGCGCAGGGCCCTGCCGACACTGTCAGTGTCCCCTAGTGTTTGGCAGGCGACTGGGTGCGCACAGCTCATTGTGGGAGAGAAAACGGCCCCCTTGGTAGCTGGTCGGTAACACACACAGACTCCTGGCTTGGAAGCTAGGATGTGCCTGCATGCCCTTTCTCCTAAAGTTGTCTTCCGGAGTCAGCCTGGAGCAGATACCTGGAAGTCCGTTTTCACAAAGGACACGTGCCTTTTTTATCTATTTTCCCACTTTTATTTATTTATTTATTTTTTGAGACAGAATCTCCCTCTGTCATCCAGGCTGGAGTGCAGTGGTGTTATCTCAACTCACTGCAACCTCCACCTCCTGGGTTCAAGCGATTCTCCTGCCTCAGCCTCCAGAGTAGCTGGGATTACACGTGGGTGCCACCATGCCTGGCTAATTTTTGTATTTTTAGTAGAGACAGGGTTTCACCTTGTTGACCAGGCTGGTCTCGAACTCTTGACCTGAGGTGATCTGCCCACCTCGGCCTCTCAATGTGCCAAGATTACAGGTGAGAGCCACTGCGCCCGGCTACCTTCCCACTTTTAGTTGGGGTCCTACTTCCTGCTGCTGACTCTTGGGTGAGGTGGGGGACACCCCTGTTTCTGGCTCCTCCCTGACATCCCCACAGTGAATCACCATTCCTTCTTCAGAGTGTGACATCTACAACCAAACCAACAAGTCATACTCTCACTCACAGAGACTGCCTCTCAGGATGATGTGCTCTCATGCTAAAATGGTCCTCCTTACTGGTGGTGACGCTGGGAGGGAACAAGAGGGTGAAGGGGCTGAGGGGACATAGACATCCTTCATGCATGTGGAGGGAGATGGAAACCCTGCACTTTGCTTACTAGAAGCATCCACCACAGGAAAGTGTCTTCCCTGGGTTCAGACATTCAGTGGAGTCAGTCAAGATTTGGAGATTTTCTGGGGACTCACTAGGAGCTGTCCCACATCTCGTGCCTCAGACCTGAGCTTTCCCAATGATGGGGGAAGCATTGTTTCAGAGAAAAAGCAGAGAAAAGGCTTTCTAAGTAGCAAAATACTGGGCTTTTGCATTTCAAAAGCCAAAGTCCAGAGATGTGTCAGAGTACACTACAACCGTGCTGTCCAATACACTAGCTCCAGGTAGCTATTCAAACTTAAATTGAAATGAGTTAAAAAAATGAGGCCGGGGGAGGCGGCTCACGCCTGTAATCCCAGCACTTTGGGAGGCCGAGGTAGGTGGATCACTTGAGGTCAGGAATTGGAGACCAGTCTGGCCAACATGGTAAAACCCTATCTCCGCCAAAAATACAAAAATTAGCCAGCTGTGGTGGTACCATCTGTAGTCCCAGCTATTCGGGAGGCTGAGGCATGAGAATCACTTGAACCCAGGAGGTGGAGGTTGCAGTGAGCTGAGATCACACCACTGTACTCCAGCCTGGGTGACAGAGCTAGACTCCATCTCAAAAAAACAAACAAACAAAATCAATAAAAACAAACAAAAAAAGAGTTAAAATGAAATAAAAATTCAGTTTCTCAGTCTGCCCAGTCACATTTCAAGTGCTCAACAGCCACATGCAGCTGGTGCTATCATGCTGGACAGTAGAGATATTATAGAATATTTTCATTACCACCGAAAGTTCTACTGGACAGTGCTGCATTAGAAAGGCATGGGATTTTGTCTGTTTTGAGAGAAAGGCAAGATTTGTCTGTTTTGTCCACTTCTATTGTCCTAGGGCCTAGAACAGTATCTAGCACATAGGAGAATAATCAGCAAATCTGTGTTGAATTAAAACTAGATAAGTTAGAGCCAGTTTTCCGTCATGCCTACTTCTTTAACCAACCGATCTCAAATGGGTACACTTTGTCCAAATTGATGAGGCAGGAAGATCACTTGAGCGTAGGCAGTCGAGTCTGCAGTGAGCCTTGATGACGCTGCAGCACTTCAGCCTGGGTGACAGTGAGACCCTGTCTAAAAAAAAAAAAAGTTAAAATAGTCAAGTTTGTGTTATGTATATTTCATCACAATAAAAAACTGGCCAGGGCTGGGCACAGTGGTTCTCGCCTGTAATCCCAGCCCTTTGGGAGGCTGAGGCAGGTGGATCACTTGAGGTCAGGAGTTTGAGACCAGCCTGGCCAACATGGTGAAACTCTGTCTCTAATAAAAATACAAAAATTAGCCCGGCATGGTGGCAGGTGGCTGTAATCCCAGCTACTAGGGAGGCTGAGGCAGGAGAATCTCTTCAATCCGGGAGGTGAAGTTTGCAGTGAGCTGAGTTCACACCATTGCACTCCAGCCTGGGCAACAGAGTGAGACTGGATCTCAAAAATATATATATATATATATTGGCCAGGCATGGTGGCTTATGCCTGTGATCCCAGCACTTTGGGAGGCCAAGGCAGGAGGGCTGCTTGGGCCCAGGAGTTCAAGATCAGCCTGGGCAAAAGGTGAGACCTCATCTCTACAAAAAATTTAAAAATTAGTTGGGGGCCGGGCACGGTGGCTCACGCCTGTAATCCCAGCACTTTGGGAGGCCGAGGCGGGCGGATCACGAGGTCAAGAGATCGAGACCATCCTGGCCAACATGGTGAAACCCCATCTCTACTAAAACTACAAAAAAATTAGCTGGGCGTGGTGGCGCACACCTGTAGTGCCAGCTACTCGGGAGGCTGAGGCAGGAGAATTGCTTGAACACGGGAGGCGGAGGTTGCAGTGAGCCGAGGTCGTGCCACTGCACTCCAGCCTGGCGCCTGGTG
>CAUYLG010057337.1:0-17516 GCA_963573385.1 Cacajao melanocephalus
ATTTAGCTTTGCTTAATTTCAGAACACTTATGCTCTCTGGGGGTTGAATTCTCATCTCAATTTTCTTATCTACTCCAAGGGATTGAGCGACCACCAGCTCCCTTTTGAACTCTTAAGACACTTATTTTTGACTCCCTAATAGGCATCTCTATTTCAGATGTCCCAAAGGCACCTCAAGCTCACCACATCCAGACATTGTAGCCCTTATCTTGGTCCACAGCCTGCTCTTCCTTCTCCTGGGCCCTCCCTTGGGATGAGCAGTATCTCCATATCCCTGTTGAATGAAGCTGGAAATTGAACCCCTCTCCTTCATCCAAGCAGTGACTGAGTCCTGACCTTTTTGTTTCTATAATGCCTCTGTTCTGTCTTCTTCCCACGATCATTGCCACAGATGGAGCCTGAAGATGTCTGAGCCCCTAACTCTTGCTGTGAACTAGGTCCCCAACCCTGACTCTAGGCTGAATCCTTCTCCTGACTGTAGGTTGAGCCCCTTGCCCTTGCCACCAAGTAGTCTATTCCCAATGGCCTGAGGATGAATCTAATCCTTATAGACTGAGCCCGAACCTAGCCACAAATTAAGCCATAACTACAACCAGTTAAAAATGCTTGCCCTTGGCTGGACGCGGTGGCTCATGCTTGTAATCCCAGCACTTTGGGAGGCCGAGGCGGGCGGATCACCTCAGGTCAGGAGATCGAGACCAGCCTGGCCAACATGGTGAAACCCCATTTCTACTAAAAATACAAAAATTAGCCGGCGTGGTGGCGCACACCTGTAATCCCAGCTACTAGGGAAGCTGAGGCAGGAGAATCGCTTAAACCCGGGAGGCGGAGGTTGCAGTGAGCCGAGATCACGCCACTGCACTCCAGCCTGGGTGACAGAGTGAGACTCAGTCTCAAAAAAAAAAAAAAATGCTTGAAGTGCTGGTGGTACAGAGCTAACCCATCTCTATTCATCAAGAACCCACTCAAAGTGTCACCTAATGAGGCCAGACCTATACAAAGGAGAGTCCCGGATGAACCCAAGAATAAGGTCTTGCACAGAGGGGCTGTCTAGGGGTTGAATTCTCATCTCAATTTTCTTATCTACTCCAAGGGATTGAGCGACCACCAGCTCCCTTTTGAACTCTTAGACACTTATTTTTGATGCCCCGATAGGCATCTCTATTTCAGATGTCCCAAAGGCACCTCAAGCTCACCACATCCAGACATTGTAGCCCTGACCTTGGTCCACAGCCTGCTCTTCCCCTAACTCTGGCTGTGAACTTGGTCCATTTTCAGATTCTAGTAGGGAGGGTTTGCTGGAAGACCTGGGTGTGTCGTGAACCACATCCCTATCTTCTCCATAGCTGGAAGACCCCTCTGTGTTCCCAGCTGTGATCGTGGAGCAGGTACCATACCCCGATTTACTACATCTGTACTCGGGACTGGAGCTGGACGACGTTCACAATGGCATCATAACAGACGGGACCTTGTGCATGGCGCAGGATCAGATCCTGGAAGGCAGTTTTTTGCTGACAGGTCTGTTCCCTTGCTGGGCAGGGAATGTGTGGTAGAAAGAGGGGCTGCGTCTTTAGGGAACAGCAGCCCACAATGGCTCCTAGTAACCCTGTGCACAATGGGCAAGGCCGCCAGCAAAAATGTGCTACTTCACAGAGGAGGGAACCATCTTAGTAGATTCATGGTCTGTGGAGATGGGGTGGGACAATCGGGAGTGAAGACCAGCTGAGGCAGTGGAGAGTTAGGGAGGGATGGGTGCCGGGCCCATCCTGGCTGTCCCTCAGTACCTCTGGACAGGGTCCCCTGCTTCTCACTCACTTAGCACTCACTTCAGGGCCAGCCCGAAGGATGCTTACCACCATCCTTTCTTCGGGCTGGCCCTGATTGTAGCTGTACCCCCTGCCTTGTGCCCTGAGGGAACTTTTCTTCTCTCCTCCCACCATGGAACCCGGACCAGATGACAACGAGGCCACCTCGCACACCATGTCAACCACGGAAGTCTTGCTGAATATGGAGTCTCCCAGTGATATCCTGGATGAGAAGCAGATCTGTAAGTGTGAACCCCAGTGCCTGAACTCAAGGCAACAAAAGAATTCTGTTTAAAAATATGAAATCTGTGTATTGATTTCTCAGGCATGTGTGCACTCAGGTATATGCGTCATACCCACTGATTTTTCATATGACTTTTATCTTTTGTGTATTTTGGTGGCTGGCTTATTTCAGTTAGCACAATGTCCTCAAAGTCCATTCATGTTGTAGCATGTATCAGAATTTCTTTTCATTTTCAGGCCAGGTGCAATGGCTCATGCCTGTAATCCCAGCACTTTGGGAGGCTAAGGCGGGTAGATCACCTTAGCTCAGGAATTTGAGACCAGCCTAGGCCACATGGTGAAACCTCATCTTTACTAAAAATATAAAAATTACCTGGGTGTGGTGGCACACATCTGAAATCCCAGCTATTCAGGAGGCAAGAGAATCACTTGAACCCAGGAGGTGTAGGTTGCAGTGAGCCAAGATCACACCATTGCACTCCAGCCTGGGCAACAAGAGCGAAACTCCATCTCAAAAAAGAAAAAAAAAAGGAAGAAAGAATGTATTTCCATTTCCAGGCTGACTAATATTGGCCAGGGTACCTTTCTCAGGCTCTGCACTTTTGTTTAACTCCCAGGAAGACAGAGATGCAGCGTGGGGCTCATTTAGAAATAAGTGATCCCACAAGGTCAGGAGTTGGAGACCTGGCCAACATGGCGAAACCCCATCTCTACTAAAAATACAAAAATTAGCCGGGCGTGGTGGCAAGCGCCTGTAGTCCCAGCTACTGGGGAGGCTGAGGCAGGAGAATCACTTGAACTCAGGAGGCGGAGGTTGCAGTGAGCCAAGATCGTGGCACTGTACTCCAGCCTGGATGACAGAGCCAGATTCTGTCTCAAAAAAAAAAAAAAAGAAAGAAAGAAACAAAGAAGTGATCCCTGCCCATCCTACCAGGCTCCTAACTCCCCAGAGGGCCCCCAAGGCAGGTTCTTCCCAGTGCCCTCTCAGGCAGATGCCTTAATGGCACAGGAAGGTCCCCCTAGATTGCCCTCTCCCAAGGGGTGCTATGGTACAGTGAGGGAAAGCAAGCCATAAAGCTGAAATGTGACGGGTATCTAGTCCTGGCTCTCACCAATGTTCATCCAGGATCCAACAATGGGTGCCTATTTGTACCGGGCACCAACTTGCTGCGTGACCTTGGGCACTTGACTTCCCCTCTCTGGGTCTCAGTTTCCTCATCAGGAAAGCACAGGAATGCTACTACATGATTCCTAAGGCCCCTTTGAGTCATAAAATGAGCCTACGACTAAATCAAGATGGCCCTTTACCTGGGGTGCTGCCTAGAACTTCCCTACCACCAGCAGTGGGCTATAAATGTGGCAGCTGTGATTGGGGCCAGCTCATGCCCACAGCTCTGCAGATGCTTCCTCTCCTTGTGGTACAAGCCACATGAGGCATTTTCAGGTGCATCCTGTGTCTGGGGCCAGGGGGGAAGAACCCCCTGCCCTCCCTTGGAACCTACCAGTCTCTCCAGCACTGGGCAACCCCCGCTGCAGCCCCTGCCCTGGGCCCTGCCTACCCCAAGCCTTTCTTCTTGCAGTCAGTACCTCCGAAATGCTTCCAGACTCGGACCCTGCACCAGCCGTCACTCTGCCCAACTACCTGTTTCCTGCCTCTGAGCCCAATGCCCTGAGCAGGGCGAGTGACACTAGTGACCAGGAGGGGCATTCTCTGGAGGAGAAAGTCCCCAGAGAGGAAAGTGCCAAGAAGACTGGGAAATCAAAGAAGAGAAGTAAGTTGGGGGGTGAGTGTGTGTGCATCTCCGAGGGGATGGGCAGGGCGTGGGGAACGGTCAGGGCTCATGGATGTGTTAAGAGGCCAGCTCTCTGGTGTGACACGGATGGACCAAAAGGCCTCCCTTCTGTAAAAGCTGGCCTCATCTGTTAGCCTACCTGCAGCCTGACATTTCCCATGCTGCCCCTGTCTGCCCGGGATCTGCATAAGCTCTTATAGAAACATTGATGATCTCGGCGGGTTGAATCCTGGGCTGGGGGTTTGGACACCAGGCTCGGCCCCCTGGCCAGTCCCCAGACCTCTGGGGCCTCAGCTTATAAAAGGCTAGTCATGCCGGATGCTTATCTCCCCTCTGCAGAGCTTATAAAGCTGAGGCCATGTATGAGAGGACTTTGGGCTTTCCCAAGCCCTGGTGTTATTGATTTACTCAGGCTACGGCTGCTTGATACGGCCTTGTCAGCATGGCAACCAAACCTCAGCTCCGCACTTACCTGCATAACAGTGGCGCCTTGAGGCTGCCTTTCCATATCAGAAGTCAGGCTGGGCAGACTCTGCTCTCACAAAGGTGACTTGTTTGCAGGCACTTGGTTTCTCTGCAGCGTTGCCATGTTGCAGTGCTACCTTGGGGGCCTGAAAATGAGGGTGCAGAGGCCTGAGGGCTGTGGCTCTAGAGAGCCATCTGCGGCCTCCAGCCCCAGTGACCTGCCTCCTCCTTGTTGGCCTTGTCACAGCCAACTTGGCCAGCTCCTGGGTCCTCTTTTGGGAGCTGCTCCTCATCATCCCCACCTTTCCCTCACAGTCCGGAAGAGCAAGGGCAACCGAAGTACCTCACCTGTCACTGACCCCAGCATCCCCATTAGGAAGAAATCAAAGGATGGCAAAGGTACGGTCAGCTGGGACTCAGGTGATGTGGGGAGGGAGCCCCTTCCCTGCTGCCAGGCTGCCCCTCACAGCCCGCTCCTTTCCAGGCAGCACCATCTATCTGTGGGAGTTCCTCCTGGCGCTTCTGCAAGACAGAAACACCTGTCCCAAGTACATCAAGTGGACCCAGCGGGAGAAGGGAATCTTCAAACTGGTGGACTCCAAAGCTGTGTCCAAGCTGTGGGGGAAGCAGAAAAACAAGCCTGACATGAACTATGAGACAATGGGGCGGGCACTAAGGTAGGAGCTGTTGGGACACAGAACCCCTGCCCTGGGGATCACCACCCCTTCCTTAAGTCTAAGGGCTCCTCCTAGCTTTAATGGAGACCTGACTGATCCTAAGGAAACGAGTGTCACAACTTTCCTCTTAGCTTGCTCCTATGACCATTCCCCAGGCCCGCTCTGGGAAGAAGAGTCCCCTTCCTCTTGCATCTCTGACCTGGCCATTTTCTCCTCCTCCTCCTCCTCCTCCTCCTCCTGCTCCTCCCCTCCTTCTTTCTTCTTCTTTTTTCCTCCTCCTCCTCCTCCTTATTCTTCTTTGACAGAGTCTTGCTCTGTCACCCACGCTTGAATGCAGTGGCACAATCTCGGCTCACTGCAACCTCCGCCTCCTGGGTTCAAGTGATTCTGGTGCCTCAGCCTCCCGAGTAGCTGGGATTACAAGCACGCACCACCACATTCAGCTAATTTTTTGTATTTTTGGTAGAGATGGGGTTTCACCATGTTGGTCAGGCTGGTCTTGAACTTCTGGCCTCTAGTGATCTGCCCACCTCGGCCTCCCAAAGTGTTGGGATTACACGGCTGAGCATATCCTTTTCCTTGCCCTCGGGCCCTCGGCTAGCTCCCCAGCCAGCCTCACTCAGCCTCACACTTGCCTAGCCCTGGGGGAGGAGCGTGTTGGGGAGATGGAGATGGAAGGCCTTCCACCCAGCTCCCAGCTAACTCCGAACTCCCCACCCCTCTTCCTCTAGATACTACTACCAAAGAGGCATCCTGGCCAAAGTGGAAGGGCAGAGGCTGGTGTACCAGTTTAAGGAGATGCCCAAGGACCTGGTGGTGATTGAAGATGAGGAGGAGAGCAGCGAAGCCACGGCAGCCCCGCCTCAGGCCTCCACGGCCTCCGCGGCCTCCACCAGTACCACCCGGCGAACCAGCTCCAGGGTCTCATCCAGATCTGCCCTCCAGGGCAAGGGAAGCTCTTCCTGGGAGAAAACAAAGGTTCAGCATGTCGGTCTCCAGCCATCTGCAAGTCTGGAATTGGGACCGTCGCTAGACGAGGAGATCCCCACTACCTCCACCATGCTTGTCTCTCCAGCAGAGAGCCAGGCCAAGCTCACCAAAGCTGTGAGGTAAGGGCACTCAGGTCAGCATCAGTCTTCGCACAGTACCTCACGTTGGGGTTCAGTTTTCTTTTTTTTTTTTTAGATGGAGTCTTGCTCTATCGCCCAGGCTGGAGTGCAGTGGCATGATCTCTGGTCACTGCAGCCTCCGCCTCCTGGGTTCAAGTGATTCTCCTGCCTCAGCTTCCCAAGTAGCTGGGATTACAGGCACCTACCACCACACCCAGCTAATTTTTGTGTTTTTAGTAGAGACGGGGGTTTCACCATGTTGGCCAGGCTGGTCTCGAACTCTTGACCTCAAGTGATCCGCCCACCTCAGCCTCCTAAAGTGCTGGAATTACAGGTGTGAGCTACCACGCCCTGGCAGGGCTCAGTTTTCCACTTGTTGCCAAGCTCTGCTCTGTCTCCAGGCTCATGGGATCCTCCCAGAGCCATGGAGAAGCCAGTAGGGCACTTGTTGGTCAAGAGAGGGAAAGTCAGCTGCCTGAGGTCACACATCAAAGTCATGGTAAAGCCAGCACTTCACCTGGAGGCTTACAGGAGTGGGGCTCCCCAGGAGCCACCAGTGCATCCGTGTCCTGGCCCATCCTCCTACGCCTCCTCCATTCTAGAAAAGAAGCAACAGAGAATGTTTTAGAGCCGCCTGCTGTGCCCTCCTTGGGACCTCCAGGCCTACCTGGCAAGCTCTCAGTACATCTCATCTCCACTAAGGGGCGTCTGATTTTCCCTGAGAAGGTTGGACTTGGTTGGGTTATGTGTATGGACCTCTCACTACACTGGCGCGGGTCACTGAGATACCCTTTCGAGAAGGGCAGGCAGTAAAGTGGAATAGCGAGGAAGATGAGCTCTGGGGTCCCACGAGGTCTAGATGTGAGTCCCTGCTCTAGTGCTTACTTGCTGTGTACACACGAGACCAGGGACTCACATCTAGGCCTTGTCAGACCCCAGCATCCCCACTCAGAAGACATCAAAGGATAACAAAGGTTGCCAGGCGCAGTGGCTCACGCCTGTAATCCCAGCACTTTGGGAGGCCGAGGCAGACAGATCACGAGGTCAGGAGATTGAGACCATCCTGGATAAGACGGTGAAACCCTGTCTCTACTAAAAAAAACTTAGCGGGGCTTGGTGGTGGGCGCCTGTAGTCCCAGCTACTCAGGAGGCTGAAGTACGAGAATCACTGGAACCCGGGAGGCGGAGGTTGCGGTGAGCCGAGATTGCACCACTGCACTCCAGCCTGGGGACTTAGTGAGACTCCGTCAAAAAATAGAAAAAACCTAAAGGCATTTCTTGTCTTAGAGCAAGTTATTAATAAATAACCTCTCTGTGCCTCACTTTCCTCAAGCTGTAAAGTCAGATTGTTCTTATTCCACTTGCAGGCTGTTTTCAGGATTGAGTGAAATGCCACATGTCAATCACTTAGAATGATCCCTGACCTATATACCTATATATTAAGTACTTAATAAATGTGAGCTACGGCCAGGCACGGTGGCTCATGCCTGTAATCCCAGCACTTTGGGAGGCCGAGGTGGGTGGATTGCCTGAGGTCAGGAGTTCAAGATCAGCCTGGCCAACATGGTGAAACTCTGTCTCTACTAAAAATACAAAATTAGCCGGGTGTGGTGGAGCATGCCTATACTCCCAGCTACTTGGGAGGCTGAGGCAGCAGAATCGCTTGAGCCCGGGAGGCGGAAGTTGCAGTGAGGCAAGATCACACTACTGCACTCCAGCCTAAGTGACAGAGCAAAACTCCATCTCAAAAGAAAAAATTAAAAATTAGCTGGGTGTGTTGGCACACACCCGTAGACTCGGCTACTTGGGAGGCTGAGTCAGGAGGATTGCTTGAGCCCAGGGCTTCAAAGCTGCAGTGAGCAGTAATAGTGTCACTGCACTGCAGCTCGGGCAGTAGAGTGAGACCATCTCTAGGAAAAAAAAAAAAACCACAGCAAAGAAATTGACAAATACCTTCAGCTCCATTCCTCTCATGCCCTCCTTCCTAGCCAGCTGGGGGACACCGCCTGCCTTCACCAGCTCTGTTCTCTGTTTCTTCTCAGTGTGTCTTCAGTGCCCAGCAACATCCACTTAGGAGTGGCTCCTGTGGGCTCGGGCTCTGCCCTGACCCTGCAGACGATCCCGCTGACCACGGTGCTGACCAATGGGCCTTCCGCCAGTACTACTGCTCCCACTCAGCTGGTTCTCCAGAGTGTTCCATCGACCTCTACCTTCAAGGACACCTTCACTTTGCAGGCCTCTTTCCCCCTGAACACCAGTTTCCAAGACAGCCAAGTTGCAGCCCCGGGAGCTCCGCTGATTCTCAGTGGCCTCCCCCAACTTCTGGCTGGGGCCAACCGTCCGACCAACCCGGCGCCACCCACGGTCACAGGGGCTGGACCAGCAGGGCCCAGCTCTCAGCCCCCTGGGACTGTCATTGCTGCCTTCATCAGGACTTCTGGCACCACAGCAGCCCCTGGGGTCAAGGAGGGGCCACTGAGGTCCTCCTCCTATGTTCAGGGCATGGTGACAGGGGCCCCCATGGAGGGGCTGCTGGTTCCTGAAGAGACCCTGAGGGAGCTCCTGAGAGATCAGGCTCATCTTCAGCCACTTCCAACCCAGGTGGTTTCCAGGGGTTCCCACAATCCAAGCCTTCTAGGCAACCAGACTTTGCCTCCTCCCAGCCGCCCCACTGTTGGGCTGACCCCAGTGGCTGAACTTGAGCTCTCCTCAGGCTCAGGGTCCCTGTTGGTGGCTGAGCCTAGTGTCACCACCTCTGGGAGCCTTCTGACAAGATCCCCCACCCCAGCCCCCTTCTCCCCATTCAATCCTACTTCCCTCATCAAGATGGAGCCCCATGACATATAAGCCAAGGGGTCCGGGCAAGTATAACCCACCAGGCAAAACTGAGCAGGATTTTCATAGGGACCGACTTCAGTAGCACACCTGCCCCTGCATTTCAGTGGGATGTCAATATACTTGACCCCCAGTTCCCCGGCCCTACCTGGTGTCACTGTGATCAAACAGTGCCCAGCTTAAACACCCCTGGCATCGGACTCTGGCCTTCAAGAGCACTCGGGGATATGCTTTTGGCAGCATAATGGGCTGACTTGGTGATGGAGGAAAAACCCTGGAGCCAGGAGGAAGTTTGTGGCCGAGGTTTGTGCAGCAGCCCCGTGAGAAGAGCCCTTCTAGCTGGCTCTATCTCACTGGCTGCATTCCCTACACAGGAAATTTACTACCCCATATGTGAATATCCTTGTATGTACTTGTGTGTACTTGTGGGTCTGTATCTTAGTTTCTTTGGGGAGGACAGGGCTGTAGCTGTGAGGTCTTGTCTCCAAGGGTGTATGTATGTCTCCGTGGATCAGCCACAGGGATAGGGCTTTTGTTTTTAAGGGAAAACGTTCTCTAATTCCCTTTGTACATGCCAGGATTCAGTTGCTCTGAGACTATGGGGTACGTTTGATCCCCCCAATCTGGCAATGGTGCAGAGCTGGAACGAGTGCAGAGTAGGAACGCTTTGATGCGCACGCACTTTGGGGAATATGCACTCCTCAGGGACAAGAAGGCCGAGTAGGGTCAAACCACGAGGGGAGGGAAGAGGAGTCAGCTCTGGGAGCAGCCCTCACTGGCTGGACCGGGGTACTCTTCCTGGAGTTTGCTGTGTTTGCGACCACAGTCACCATGCGGTCAGGCTGGAACCTTGTGCCACCCCAGAGTGCTTTGCTGAAGGATTAGACAGGGGTGAAGTGCCCTCCAGCCTCACAGCTAGCCACAAAGCCCCAGTCAGAGCTGAATTCATTGAATGTTTGTGCCTAGAGCTTGGGCTGTTTGTGCGATACCAGCCTCCTGCCAGACAATAGCAAAGGCTATTGTGACACCCCAGCCTACTTCCCCCACCCTGGGCTCCCTCTTGATTACTTTTTGACATTTTTTCAGCTGTCAGGTGTCACTGAGGCTAGTCCAGCTGCGACCTAGATGGGGCCCACCCCCATTCCTGCTCAAGCATGGGTGCCTACCACATGGTCTCTGCTGCTCAGCCTGCCTGCGACTCACCTCGAAGGTGGACCAGCCTGCTTCTATGATGGCTGCAGCAGACCTCCTCGGGTGGACCAGTGCCTCTCATCTCCCACTTTCACACCTAACCCTGACTCCTTCACCAAGAAGACAGGAGCCAGCAGCCAGGAGTTCCCGTGACACCTCTCTCTCTCCGTGGCTCCCTGCTTCCCCCTTCCCGTTTTCCGAGGAAGGGCCAACCTATTCTCTCTCAAAGCTACCCTCTGGGCCGATGGCCTGGATCTCCTCCCCTCTCCCTTCTTTAAATGAGCTTGCCTCCCTCCTGCCAAGTTTGGGGGCAAGGCTAAGAAATGTCAGCCACGGAAACAACTCTATTATCTGGTGACTTTGGGTAATGTGAATCAGTGCCTGAGGACCTGCGTCCTTGGTACAAAACCATCCACTTGACCTAACTACCTCCCCTGGCCGCTCTCTCACTCCTCTCTTCTTCGCCAAGCCAACTCTCACCCTCTCCCACCTCCTCCCTCTCCCCGCCCCCTGGAGGGCACTGTGTTTGGTTGTGCAAATGTATTTACTATGCGTGTTTCCAGCAGTTGGCATTAAAGTGCCTTTTTCTAATAAAATCAGTTTATTATGACAGTTTCCTGATGGTTGAAAGTAAGCATCTTGATAAAGGGTCACCATGAAAAAAAAAAAAAACAATTTTGCACAAAGGTGCTGCATGGGTTAAGGGGAGCCCCACCCCCACCTGAAATCTGGTTTCTGCCACCCCTACTCCAACTCCATGGAAACTCACTGCTGGAAGGTCATCAGTGACCTCATGGTGAAATCAAATGTCTTCACGGTTATTGCCCCCATGAACCCACACTAGCTGGGCGCTCCTGCTTCATCACCCTTTCTGGGGCTGGTTCTTCACCTACCACTTCCAATGTGGCTGTTCATCAAGACTCTCATCCATTTTGGGCTCATTTTGGCTCCTGGGATATGGGTCCTAAATCTAGAGCTCCAGCCCCAACCTTTCTCCTAAGCTCCCCAGCGATCTGCTGGACATTTCTACATGGATGCTTGTCAGCCCCTTAAAGATAGCCCCCCTACCAACAATGGATTTTTTTTGAGTCAGAGTCTTGCTCTGTTGGCTGGAGTGCAGTGGCGCAATCTTCGTTCACTGCAACCTCTGCCTCATGGGCTCAAGCAATTCTCCTGCCTCAGTCTCCTGAGCAACTGGGAGTACAGGCGCACAGCACCACACCCGGCTAAGTTTTGTATTTTTAGTAGAGACAGGGTTTCACCATGTTGGCCAGGCTAGTCTCGAGCTCCTGGCCTCAAATATCTACCTACTTTGGCCTCCCAAAGTGCTGGGATTACAGGCGTGAGCCACTGCGCCTGGCCAACAATGGATTTTAAAATTATTTCCACACTCGCAAAAATCCTTTCCAAGATGACAGGTTGATGGGCGCAGCAAACTACCATGGCACATGCATACCTATCCTATGTAACAAACCTGCACGTTCTGCACATGTATCCCAGAAGTTTAAAGTATAATAAAAAAAATCAAACAAAAAGGCTGTCATGACTTGCCTATTTCTGTTAATGGTGCCACCGTTTTCCTGACCTCTTAAGGTGGAAATTTCAGAGCCATCTGATGGTTGCCTTCACTCCCCCCGCGTTGCCTTCTCCCATCTCCCGAAGTCCAGCATGTGGTTTGCAATGTATGAAAATCTGGCCGGCCTTCCACATTCCCAGAAATCTCCACCCTGGCTCAAACTACCCAAGACACACAAGGGCTCCCAGTGTGATCTGTCTCAACCCCTCCCATGTGCTCTTTGCTAAAAAGCCCTCAGTGATCCTCAAAATAATCTCTAATCCGTTCTCAACTTAACTCTTTAGCTGCTGAATCCAGTCCAGGGGTCCTGGAGTAGGGATGGGGAATACTTGGGCTCAAGGCAGTAGTTCCGGAAGTATTTTAAGCTTAGTGTCAGCCCTGTCTTCAGGACAAGGCCTGATGTCCTTGGCCTGCCATCAAGACCCTTCACCATTAGGTCCTAACTGACTTCCCCAGTCAACTCACCCTGCTCCCTCTGCCACCACTCACACCCCAAGACACTGCTCCAGTCAAACTGATGGATTTGCTGCCCTGTGAACATGCCTTTGTTTACAATTTCCAAACTCTCTGCTTTTGCTCTTATTATCTACTATAGATATTCTAAGCATTTTAAACCTGGAAACCAAGATCCTCCATTTAACTTTTACCTGCTCTAGGCAATACAGACAACCTCAACATTATTTTACACTATCTTGTGTTTTCTTAACGAATATTCTTCCCTTCTATACATCTTTTCCTTTAGAAATGCAATCCATCCCGGCCACCCACGGTGGCTCATACCTGTAATCCCAGCACTTTGGGAGGCCAAGGCAGGTGGATCACCTGAGGTTGGGAGCTTGAAACCAGTCTGGCCAGTATGGTGAAACCCCATCTCTACTACAAATACAAAAATTAGCCGGGTGTGGTGGTGTGTGCCTATAATCCCAGCTACTGGGGAGGCTGAGGCAGAGAATCGCTTGAACTCAGGAGGTGGAGGTTGCAGTGAGCCGAGATCACACCTGGGCGATCAGAGCTAGATTTCGTCTCAAAAAAAAAAAAAAAAGTACAACCCATCCTTCAGGATCTGGTCGGTTCTGCTCAATCAGAATGTCCTTCCTATCCTGCACCAATTAAACTGTGCCCCTCCTTCAAGACTCGATTCATGGAATCTGCCTCCCCAGACTAGCCTATCCTAAGTGAGCTATTTTAAACTTACTGCAATTGCCACTCTTTCAGCAACTGATCATGAACACCCTGTGACATCTATTATAATCACAACTGTTACTTAAATCTTCAATGACCTGTACCCAGTTAGTGTCCCCAATTAGCACATTACCTCCTTGAGGAGCGGGAGGGACTATCAACCACATAACATGGCACAGTACAAAACAGCAAGGAATGATTACTGATGGAGCCAGTGAGAGATGGGGACCAACTTTTAGGTAGGTGGCCTCTGACCTCCCCTCTGCACAGGCACTCGTCCCAGGTGCTCCACTGCTCAGGGCCTGCCCTTCCTGGCTCAGTGTCCTCATGGTATCCCCACCCCCACCTCCCACCTTAGCACTCAAAATTTGTTACTGTTTTGAACATCCTCTGCCCCTAAAGCAACTTCCCTGTCCAGTTTCTTTCTTACTCCAAATGTGAAAGTAGCTAAACTGATTAACCTGTGCTGATATAGTTATGGGGGAGGGTTAGAGGAGAACCTCGAGAGATAGGTTCATTGTAACCAGAGTCAAGTGGCAATAAGTCTCTGCCTTTTCGTGGTTTAATGGAGTCAGGTGTCAAGAGACAACCCTCATCTCCCAGCAGCTGGTATGTTACTCCCTCCTCTGGGAGGAGCACTTTGTTTTCCTTATTTTTTTGAGACAGAATCTCCCTCTGTCACCCAGGCTGGAGTGCAGTGGCACGATCTTGGGTCACTGAAGCCTCCACCTCCTGGGTTCAAGCAGTTCTCCTGCCTCAGTCTCCCGAGTAGCTGGGACTACAGGCGCATGCCACCACACCCAGCTAAGTTTTGTATTTTGTAGTAGAGACAGGGTTTCACGATGTTGGCTAGGCTGGTCTCGAACTACTGACCTCAATTGATCCACCCACCTCAGCCTCCCAAGGTGCTGAGATTACAGGCATGAGCCAGGCCTCACAGCACTTTGTAAATACCTCTATGGCAGCACTTAACACATTGCAGTTCCTTAATTACATGTTTATGTAGGGTTCCCCACCAATACACTGTGAGCTCCTCAAGGACAGGGACTGTGTGTTAGTGGCTGACGTATCCCCAATGCCTAGCACAGTGCCTGGCACACAGTAGGTTCTTGATAAATGCTTATTGAAAGAATGAACGAGTCCTGATTTTAATTCTGGACTTCTGCCCTAGGCTACGGCAGGCAAGAGGAGAGGGAGGAGAACAATCCACACTTGGGCACCAAGGCGGCTTTCTGATCGCTCCTATAACACTGCAGACGGCTACTTCCTTTGTCCCTGTAGTGTTACAGACATCCTCGGATCACAGGGTCCACGAGGTGCCCAGAGCTGCTTGCCAGCTGCGCGTCGCTGTCACCAGGTGCCACATGCAACTCCTGAACTCCCGCCCTTTGCTGCTGCCCACTTCCAGGGACTGCCTCCCCACTATTTCCTCACCCCTGGGTGGGGCTGTGCGGTGGAAATGTAGCTGCCGTGGGTGGGGCGGGAAAAGAAGTTATTCTGATGGCCACAGGTCTTTCTGATCCCTTCCCGTACTCCAAAAGAGGCAGTTGCCTCCAGCTCCGAAGCCGCTGGATCTGGGGTGAGTGAGCTGCTTCCCCTCCTGGACGGAGGTCGGAGCCTCGGAGAACCTCGGCCCCGGCGCTCCGGATGTGGAAGCCGACGTCCAGCAGGTGGTGCTGTCGAGCCAGCGATGGCGGGGTAGTGGCCCGGCGGGGCCCGGGAAAGGAGGGACGGCCAGGGCGGGGCCTACTGTCCCTGACGGAGGCGGCCGCGGCCGGCGTCTTCCAGTCCTCGATCATGCCCCTGCTCCCGCAAGTGTCCCCTGGACGGCTCCGGAACCCCACCAAAGCCCTCTGCTGCTCCGGAGCTTAGAACGTTCCCCTCGGTCCCCTCCTCCTCCACTTTCCAGGGGGAATTTAGCCAGCCGCCGAATGCGCTCTCCCATTGGCCAGCAGCGCTCTGGCCCCGCCCCCAGCACCCCCTCCCCCAGTCTCGCGGACCAGCAGGTGAGCACGCGCCGCCACCCCGCCTGCTCTTCGCTCCGCTCGCGGCCCGCCTCCTTCTACCGTGAAGCCGGAAAGCATTCGAGGCGCCCGAGACTGTCATTCGCCAGCGGAGGGCCCTGACCGCCCGCTGCGCGAGCCCGGCTCCCAAGGACCGGCGCGGGCTGAAAGGCGTAGCCTCCAGCTGCCTGATCCGGCGGATCGGCAGGCCCCCTGCGCGGTCGCAGCCGGAGCGCTGGGGGAACACGTGGAGCCCCGGCCCGTCCCTGCTGCGGGGTCCAGAAGGCCCGAGTACTTCGCGTCCCCTTGCCCAGCACGTGAGCAGACACCCCTGGGGCAGACCCCACCCTTCCCCAAACACACACACACACTGGCCTTTGCAGGGGCGGGACACAGTGAAACACCCACCAGGCCTCCAGGTTATTGAGTTAGAGTATGGAACAGGTAGGAGTTTACTACCCCATTCACCACCGCCCCCACACGCCAAATAGGGATGCGGAGAGGGTCCCTCCTCCCACCAAGACTTGAACACAGCCTCTGTTTCAAGCCCAAAGAACATTCTGATAAGACCCTCATTAACTATAGGCTCGTGAACTCGGCATGAAGAGGGAACTAATTCTGGCTAAACAGATCTTTTTGGCCCTCAGTGTGATGCTCTGTCAGTAGGTGGGTACACTGGCCTCCATTTGGCTGATGGAGCAATGAAGGCTGGGAAAGATTAGGTTCCCACCCAAGGTCAGCCTCGGTAGTTAGGAGTGGCGCTGGCTCTTTCCCCTACACCATACTAAAAGGATTGGGAGATCATTTAATAAGAGGCTACCAAGCCATCCTCACCCCAGTCCTGACCGGGGATGTAGATCTAATGCTACGGTCCATACTTCCTGCCTTGATCTTTCCAACCTGGCAAAGGGCAGTGGGACTCCAGGTAAGCTGTGGGCAAAGAACCCAAAAGCAATACAAAAAAATCTGCTGTTTGCTTTTGCTTTTAACTTCCCTTCTTTGTCTCCAAGCCTTTGCTCAGATTGTCCCCTCAGTTCAAACACCTCTAATGCCTACATTTCTACTTTTTAATGTATCAACCAGGCATCACCTCTTCCAGGATGTGTTCCCAGGGCCCTTGCCCATCCCTCTGAGCTCCCATAGCATCCTGGCCTAACGGAATCCTTATCCTCACTACATGGCTTTCACAACCTATTGACATGTCAGGTTTCTGGGCTTAACTGCAAGTTCCAAGCAGAGGATCGACCTGAATTCAGAAGCACTGTGGGCTTGTTTGGGAATCTGACAAAGATGGCTATTGCAGAGGGCCTTGGGATCAGAAAGTGGGGAGAGGAGGGCCAATGAGGAAGATTAATGCTATGGCTCAAAGAGGACGATGCTTGGACCTGGGTCAAGCCAAGCCTCTGAGGCTTGAGCAAAGACAGCAGCTTAGAGTTCACTCCTGGGGATGGCTGGAGTCCAGCCGCCAGACGCACAGATCCCTTCGCCCCTACGCACTCTGACAGGGCTCTCCAGACTCGAAAGCCACAGCGAGAGGCCCTAAGAGAATACAGCTTCAAAGGGCCTCATCCCAGGCCTCTCAGACATCCTCTTCCCCTCGGTCGCTGGTGCATTCTGGAACTAGCATTCACAAGAATCATAGCTTCTACCACTGTTTTTCAAAAGTGGGAGGAAAAACTGCAAAATCCAGGATGGGCATCTTGCCTTCATGGTCACTCGGTGGCAGGAAAACAGAACCGTGGAAGGCCTGCACTGTGGGCGGGGAGCACTGGCACAACAGTGAGGGCAGTGACGAGGCCATGCAGCCAGATGCCACCTTGGCAGAGTGGCCCAGGGCAGGCAGGGGGCTTCCTTAAGGAGGCTTATTCCCACAGCCACCAAAGAGAGGGCGGCTTCCTCCAATCCTGCTACTCCTATGGAAACAAGGACTGCCCAGGCACCCCCTTCGACCCCAAACCAAAGCAACAGGAGCCAGATGCTCCATTTGCCCCACTGGCCCCACCCCTAGGATTTGCCCCTGCCTTTCTTTTTCTTTCCAGATCGTCACCCAACATTCACTAGCCACTCCACCTTGCCTTCATTAATTGTACCCCTCTGGACCCACAGCTGCAAAGCAGGATGGTGGGGGGCGGGGTTCCCCCATCACAATGCCCACCTTCTGAAACCACCACCAAGTCCCAAAGGGGAGGAGACAAAAAGAGAGACAGGAGACAGAAGCCCTGACACAGTTTTCAGTACGCAAGTGTTTTTGACTCCACAGCCAGTTGCTTAAAACGAAACATGAAGGGCAGCCAGAATATACACCCAAATGCGAAAAAAGGAAAGGCAAACAGAACATGAAATAAACTACACAATACCAGGAACCCCAACAAAACCAACAAATCAAAATCCAAAACCCCTCAACTTTATATATATATGTATATATATATATATATATATATATTTTTTTTTTTTTTCTTAAAAAGGGAAAACAACTGTTTAAAACCAACTGGGCAGTATGGTGGGGGTGGGGGAGCAGTCCTACAGAAGAGAGGGTGAGAACTGCCCCCCCCCCCCCCCCCCACAACAAAAAAAAAAAAAAAAAAAAAAAAAAACCAAAAAACCCCGGCGCCAACGGGGGACGCGCGAGACCACTAT
>CAUYLG010057338.1:0-11582 GCA_963573385.1 Cacajao melanocephalus
AATACCCATTTTTAGACTGCATTCTAGCCTGGGCAGTAGAACAAGAATCCTGTTCTCTCTCTCTCTTTTTCTTCCTCTTTCTTTCTCTCATACATTCTTTTTCTTTCTTTCTTTCACTCTCACTTTCTTTCCTCTCTTTTCTTTCTTTCAAAAAAAAATAAATAAAAAATAAAAAAAAAATTAAAAAAAAAAGAATGTGTCTCAAGATTCTTTGCTACTCTAAGACAAGCTTTAAAAATAAATTGGAGTACTAGAGTTAGTGATAAAATACACAAACTAGTAGATAACTATTTTTTTAAAAAAGGGACATCTTTTAATCTATTTAGGATTTAAAATAAAATAAAAAAAAAGAAAGTAAAAAGCAAAATAAATAAATAAATAAACAAATAAAGCGTTTTCTCTAATCAGAAAATCACTTTCACTAAAAAGAAGACAGGAAGGAAAAAAAGGAAAAGATGACCACAATACATCCAAAAAACAAACAAGATAGTTAAGAGTTAGCCCTTACTTTGCAACACTAACAATGAATTTAAGTGAACACTCCAATCAAAAGACATACATGGCATAATGGATTTTAAAAAAAGACCCATTTATCTGTTGCCTACAAGAAATACATTTCACCTACAAAGACACACATAGTCTGAAAATACGGGGCGGGGATAGAAAAGATTCCCTGACAATGGAAACAAACAAACAAAAAAAAGAGCAGAAATAACTATACTCATATAAGAAAAAACAACTGTAAGAAGAGACAAAGAAAGCCACTATATAATGACAAAGGGATCGATTTAGCAAGAACACATAACAATTGTAAATATATACACACTCAACACTGAAGCACCCAGATATACAAAGAAAATATTCTTACAGTTATTACAGTTAGAGAGCTAGAACTCCATACAATACTGGACACCTCAATACTCCACTTTTGGCATTGAACAGATCTTCCACATAGAAAATTAAGAAACAATGAACTTAATATGAATTACAGACCAAATGGATCTAATACATATTTACAGAATATTTCACCCAATAGCTGGAGAATACACATTATTTTCCTCAGTACTTGGGCCATTCTCAAGCACAGACCATACACTAGGTCACAAAACAAGTCTTAAAACATTAAATATCAAGCATTTTCTCTGACTACAAAAGAATAAAACTAGATATCATTAAGAAGAGGAATTTTGGAAACCACACAATCACATGGCTTTAAACAATATCGTCCTGAATGAATGACTAGTGGGTCAATGAAGATATTAAGAACAAAATTGAAAAAATTTCTTGAAACAAATGGTAATGAAATCACAATCTACCAAAACTTATGAAACAGAGAAAGAAGTACAAAGGCAGAAACTTGTAGCTACTAAGTGCCTACCATCAAAAAAGAGGAAAAACTTTCAATAAACAATACATCTTAAAGAACTAGAAAAGTAAGAACAAACTAAATCCAAAATTAGGAAATAAATAATAAAGATCATAACAGAAATAAAATTGAAATAAAAAAACACACAAGATTAATTAAAAAGTTGGCTTTCTGAAAAGTTAAGCAAAATTGACAAACTTTTAGCCAGGCTAACTAAGGAAAAAAAGAGAAGATTCAAATAAATAAAATCAGAGATAAATAAAGGAGGCATTACAACTGATACTGCAGAAATTCAAAGGATCATAGCTGGCAACTACATGCCAATAAATTGGAAAGCCTAGCAGAAACTGACAAATTTCTAGACACATAAAACCTACCTAGGTTGAATCATGAAAACATCCAAGACCAGAAAAGATCAGTAACAAGCAATGAGCTTTAAGCCATTAGAAAAATTCTCCCAGTAAAGAAAAGCCCAGGAACTGATGGTTTCACTGCTGATGGCTTCACACCAAACATTTAAAGAACTAGTACCAATCCTACTCAAACTATTTTGAAAAACAGAGGAGCGAATACTTTCAAACTTGTTCTATGAAGCCATTATTACCCCGATGCCAAAATCAGGCAAAGACATCAAAAAAGGAAACTACAGGCCAGTATCTCCAATATTGGTGCGAAAATCCTCAGCAAAATACCAGCAAATCAAATGCAGCAATACATTAAAAAGATAATTCATCATGATCAAGTGGTATGTATCCCTGGGATGCAAGGGTCATTCAACACACAATCAATGTGATACATCATATCAATCGAATAGCACACAAAAACTGTATGATCACGTCAATTGAAACTGAAAAAGCATTTGATAAAATTCAACATCCCTTCATGTGATAAATCCTCAAAAAAACAGGTACAGAAGAAACCTACCTCAACATAACAAAAAAGGCATGAGGGATACCCACAGCTAGAATCATATGGAATGGGAAAAATGGAACGCTTTTCCTCTAAGATCTGGAACATGGTAAGGATGCCCACTGTCACCACTATTATTTAACTTAGTACTGGTAAACCTAGCTAGAGCAATCAGTGCAGCCCTTGATATGGTCCGCAACCCACCACGCCCCCTGAAACCAGCAGTGTAGCCCCCCAACAGGGCACCTAACACACCCAAACTGCCCCCCTCCCCGCACCGTAGGCACTGCAGCACATGATAGTGCCCCAAACCCGAACCCCTTACCCCCAACCCACCCATGCGGGCAGTGCTGCCCTGGAGAACAACCCGAACCCACCTCACTGCTGCCAGCAATACAGCCCAGGGTAACTCCCCCAACCCGCTCCCCACTGAGGGTGGTGCAACCCTGGGCAGGGCCCCCAACCCACCCCCAGTGCAATCAATGCAGTCCCAGACAGGCACTCAACCAGCCACTCAAGGCAGGCAGTGAAGCCTGAGATAGTACCTCCAAGCTGCTCAGGCACCGAGCAATGCAGCAATGGATATCCTACCTACCCCATCCATCGCCTTTCTACATTCTGGCCGGGTGCAGTGTCTGTGGCTGTCACTAATCACAGCAAGGTGAGCCAGGAACTTGAGCCACTGTCCTGCAGGTTCCAGCATCCAGCGGACAGCAAGTGGCGCCTCCTTCTCCAAGCTGGGAACAGAGCAGCTACATTGCCAGATGAAGAGCCTGGAATGGCACGACTCCACACCTTTAGCATACTTTATTTACTGAAATTGTGAACTATATGTTCTGATTAGATGAGAGAAAAACCTCTAGGCCTACTCTGATTGGACTTTATCTCCACATTCTGATTGCTTATCCTAAGACTTGTTCTCATCCAATCAGAACATGAAAATAAAGTCCAATCAGAGTAGGCCTGGTGGTTTTCTCTCATCTAATCAGAACATTAGTCCAGGAAACTCACTGGTATAATCTCAGTATATACAGCATGTTAAGTGGGAGTCGTGCCATTCCAGGATCTTTTATGTTAGCTTGCCCAGCTGCTCTGGAGGCTGGAGGTTGCAGGCTGCAGCACCAGGGCTTGCCTCTGTATGATGTGTGGTAGCGATGGAAACTGCAGAGCAGATGGAGCAGTAGGAGGCAGCTGGCAGCGAGAACTGCTTAGTGCTTGGTTACAGGAAGGGAAAAAGGTGGAGTCACCAGCAGCAGGCCTGCGGCACTGCCGGTCACCTTGCTGTGGTTGGTAGCAAAGACAGAGACTGCAGTGGGCCAGAGCAGAGAAAGGCAGAGGGGTAGGTGCGCTATCCGGGGCTGCACTGCCCGTCTCAGGCGGCTGGTTGGGGTGTTATTCTAGGCATCGTTACTTTAGGTGTGCTACCTGGGGCTATGCTCCCCACAGCTGTGGGGTGCTGGGGGTGGGGAGTAGCTATTTCCAGCTATACGGCTGGGGACAGTGGGGGCTGCATGGGGCGCTATCCAGGGCTGCACTGTCCTCAGAAGAGAGCAGGTTGAAGGCTCTGAAGGAAGCCGGCTGAGGGCTCTGCATCAGGGGTTAGGTTGGGGGCGCTATCCTTGGCTGCACTGCCCTCAGCAGGAAGCAGGTTGAGGGCTCTGCATCGGGGGGTGGATTGGGGGAGCTATTCTGTGCTGAATTGCCGGAAGCAGTGGGGCAGATTGGGGATGCTATTGGGGTTACACTGCTGGTGGCGTGGGGGTGGGGGGTGGACTGGTCCGGGCACTGACTGTCCAGCTGCACTGCCCACTGCAGGGAGCGGGTTGGGGTGCTATCTGCGGCTGCACTGCCCGCAGCGGTGGGGGCGGGGGGGCTTGTTGGGTGCACTATTCATGGCTGCACTGCCCATGGTGTGGGGTGGGTTGGGGGTGCTATCTGGGACTGCAGTGTCCTTGGCAGGGGATAGGATAGGAGCAGTATCTGGTGTTACACTGCCAGTGGGGGGCGGGGGGATGGTGGGAGGTGCAGGAAAGTGTGTGAGGGGTCTTTTCAGTCTTTATCAGGAGCCAGACTGCCCGTGAGAGAGGGGGGCTTGGGTGCGCTGTCAGGGGTTACACCGCTGACAGCAAGGGGCAGTTTGGGGCCGATACCCACCGCCAGTGGCAGACGGGGTGGTGGAGTGGATTGTGGGCACCATCAGGGGCTGCACTGTGGCCAGTGGGAGCAAGTTAGGGGAGCTGTCAGCTGCTTCACTGCCTGCATGGGGGTGTCAGGTTTGATGCACTATCGGGGACTAAGCAGCATATGGGTTAGTGGCGTTGTTGGGGGCTACATTGCCTGTGGCAGGGTGCGGGTTGGACTAGCTATCTGCAGTGTCATTCCCTATAGCTGGGGGATGGTTGGGGGTGCTATCTGCTATCTGCGGCTGTACTGCCCACCGTGGGGAGGGGGTTGTGGGCCTCAAGGATCCGTGGCTGCACTATTCATGGCAGGGAACAGGTTGCAACATTCTTGGGGCATTACAGTCCACAGCAGGGGATTGGTTGGGGCTCCTATCCCTGGCTGCATGGTCCACGGCAGTGAGCATGTTGGGGGTGCTATCCAGGGCTGGCAGGGAGAAGGTTGGAGGTGTTATCTGGGGCTACACTTCCCACTGCAGGGGGCAGGTTGGGGCATTATCTGGTGCTGCAATGCCCAAGTCAGGGACGGGCTGCGGGTGCTATCGGGTGTTACACTGTGGCAAGGGGCGGCGGGTGTTAGGGGCGCTATCCCACACTGTTAGCAGTGGGTGGCAGGTTAAGTGAGCTATCAGGGGCTGCCCTGCTGGCGGCGGCAGAGTTTGTAGCAACAGCAGTGGCCTCCAAGGAAGAAGCCTTCCTCCTCTCTCTTGACTGTATTTAACTATACAATCTACAAAGATGCAGAGACAACTGTGGCAGAATTTTTTTTTAAATAACTTTGTTTTGGTTTTTTTTTGAGATGGAGTCTCGCTTTGTTGCTCAGGCTGTAGTGCAGTCACCATCTCGGCTCACTGCAACCTCCGTCTCCCGAGTTTAAGTTATACTCCTCCCTCAGCCTCCCGAGTAGCTGGGATTACAGACAGGGTTTCACCGTGTTAGCCGGGATGGTCTCGATCTCCTGACCTCGTGATCTGCTCATCTCGGCCTCAAAGTGTTGGGTTTACTGGTGTGAGCCACCGTGCCCAGCCAATAATAATGGTTTTTTTGGGAATGTTTACAATATGTTGAGCAGTTCTCTAAATGATTTTGCTTTATTTTCTCCTCTAATTCTAACCTCTAATTTATGAGGAAGGTACTATTGCTACCCTGTGTTTACAGATAAGATCAATGAGGCTTAGAAAGCTGATAAGTGAACTTTTCTATTAATCTAGGAGGAAATAACCCTCGCATTTCATTATAGGGGAAGTTCATTACACCTGCTCACTACAGCAATGTCCTGGATGAATGTTCTATTGTCTAACTCTGTGGTTATCCTTTATGTCAGAAGAAGCTGGGAATTGTAATTAATTTTTCTAAATATAGGCTTTCATTATTTTTATTTAGCCAAATACTTTATTGAAAGAAAAAGAAATGAAACCTGAGGTTATGAACTAATGGTATGGACTGGCCAATGATTTGTAGATGACTTAATCTTGTAACACAACGTTCATGTTTATTATTTGGATTCTTTTGTAAGTTGTGTTTTCTTTCCTTTAGGTACCAAAACAGAAATACGAAATTTCTACCAAAATCAGTAAAGCCTATGATATTATTGAAAGAAAGTTTAGTTTAAAGGCTCTCTTATGGCAATTAATTATTTTTCTTTACTAACCACTGTCCTAACAAGGAATGGCAGTTAATTTTTAATGATTCTACATAGGATTCTAAAGGCAACTGTTTAAAATCTTAGTGGTCAGAAAATAGCGATGTTAAAAGTTTGATTTTATTTGTAAATATTTCGGTCAAGGTATTAAAATTTTTTTGCTTAAGCTTTAAGACTTGAACATTTAAAAATTAAGAGTGCATATTGGCATAAATCTAGGCAAATCATGGAGCAAAATAGAGTCAACAGACTAACCACATATGTAGACACTTGATATATGACTGGGAGTATTGGAGGTCAGTAGAGAAAGGATGGATTTTTCAATAAATTGTACTGGTACGATTGGTTATGAGAATGGAAAAAATGAAAATTGATGCCTATCTCAGTCTACATACAATTTTAGGTCCATTAAAGACAGAAAATGAAAAGTACATAATGGACAAAGAGAATGAAAAGCACATTCAGATAGACCTAGATTTGAACATCTGTTTTGTCATTTACTAGCAGTATGAAAAATTAGTTTCTTGGTCTGTTTGCTCATCTGTAAATGGGACTGTTATTAGCTTCTCTAGCTCAATGGTTATTCCTTTTAAAGATAATACGTGTGAAGCATTTATCACAGTACATGACATATAATTGGTACTCAGTAAATAGTACCCATATGTAGAGAGTGAAAACCTACCACTGAGATTTGGGGAGCATCTTTTCATATTTCTACTACCCATTTTTAATTGATGTGTACTCCCTGGAAAATGAAGTCATTTAATATGAAAAGGAATGAGTATAACCTTGTATTTTTGTTGTTGTTGTTGTTTTAAGAGATGGAGTCTGTTGCCCTGGCTGGAGCACAGCGGTGCAATCTCAGCTCACCGCAATCTCCACCACCGTCTGGATCCTAGCAATTCTCCTGCTTCAGCCTCCCAACCTCCCGAGTAGCTGGGACTACAGGCCCATGCCACTATGCTTGGCTAGTTTTTTATATTTTAGTAGAGATGGGGTTTCACCATGTGGCCCAGGCTGGGCTCGAGCTCCTGAGCTCAGGCAGTCAAACTGCCTTGGTCTCCCCAAATGCTAGGATTACAGGCGTGAGTCACCGTGCCTGGCCATAACCTTGTTTTTACCACAAAACTTTGTTCACAAAGATTGCTAAGTAAATAATGTGGCTCTAAATTTAAAATCACATTGGAGATTTGGAAAGAGGGCAGAAGTATAAAATTTAGAAATGTCTTGTATTTCTATAGAGTGTTGCTTGGCCCAGCACCCTACTTCAAATCATTTCAAGTATATTATTAAACATCATCCAAAACATATTAAGCTGGGAGAAGCATTGATTTCTGTCATTGAGCTGTGTAAAACTGTAGAACATCACTTATTTTATCATTTTGTGCATTTTAGCCTTAAAAAGGAAAACAAATCCCTGAAATTTTGACTTTTTGTAAATTTATAACATTTTTCAAAAATGTTACATATCATATTAAAACATTTCCATTGAAGTCGGGCGTGAGAACTCATGCCTGTAATCCCAGCACTTTGGAAGGCTGAGGTGGGTGAATCATGAGGTCAGGAGTTCAAGACCAGCCTGGTCAATATGGTGAAACCTCATCTCTAATAAAAAAAAAAATACAAAAATTAGCTGGGCATAATGGCATGTACCTCTAGTCCCAGCTACTTGGGAGGCTGAGGCAGAAGAATTGCTTGAACCCAGGAGGTAAAAGTTGCAGTGAGCCAAGATTATGCCACTGCTCTACAGCCTGGGTGACAAAGCAAGATTTTGTCTCAAAAAAAAAAAAAAAAAACGTTCTATTGAAGTATATAACACAAATAGTTAAGTATATGACTTCTTGAATATTCACATACGAACACACTGATGCAATCTCTACCCAAGCCAAGAAATATATCATTACAAGTAAACTAGAAGCCCCGTATATAGTCCCTCCTAATCAGTACGTCTTTCCAAAATTAATATTATATTAGCATAGATTGGTTCTGTCAATTTTTTGACAGTTTATATTCTTGGTGTCCAATTTATTTCATGCAATATTATACTTTTGAGTAAGTTGTGTTGTTGCATATAGCTGTAGTTCATTCTTTTATTGCGGCATAGTATTCCATTATATAAATACACCATTTTTGATGCTAATGGACATTTAGACTATTTGCAATTTGGGGCTATTATGAATAATACTCTGATGAATTTTCTCATGTTTATCTCTCTGCTAATATGCATATGTATATGTATTTCTGAAGTATCTAGGGCTAGGAATGCTAGGTTATTGGATATGCATATATACAACTATACAAGATAGTGCCAGTTTTCCAAAGTGGTTGGACCAGTTTACAGTTCCACTACTACTACTGGGCATTTCCTCAACTCCAAGTACTCCCCAGTACTTGATATTGTTAGTTTTAGCCATTCTGGTAGCATTGCTTTGTGATTATAATACATTTCTACGATGATTAATGAATTCAGCACTATGTTATTTGCTTTTTGACCACTTGGATAGTCTTTTTTGTGAAGTACCTGTTGTCTTTTTTCTGTTTATCTGTTGGAATATCTGGGGGGTTTAAAAAATGATTTGCAGAGATTCTTTATGAATTCAGGATTCAAGTCCTTTTTCAGTTACATGTGTTGCAAATATTATCTTGTACTCTGACACTTGACCTTTTAATCTTTTTAATAGTGTCTGGAGTCCAATTTATTAATTGTTCTCTTCAGTGACTTCTGTAGTAAACCTTTACTTAGTCCAGATTATTTTATCTTCTAAAAGCTTTGTTGTTTTCCCCTTCACATTTAGATCTGTAACTCATAATTTTTAATTATGGTGAGAAGTATGGGTCAGATTTCATGTTTTCCCATATAGATATTCAATTTATCCAGCACTATATATTAAAAAGATTCTGCTGTTCCTCTTCTGTAGTGTGGCCCTTGTCATAAAACGTATTTTTTAAAATGTGTGAGTTAATTTGTCTATGTATCTATCTGTGGGCCAATATAGCAGCTAATTATAGCAGCTTTATATAGTCACATGCTGCATAATAACATTTCAGTCAACAATGGACCGTATACACAATCTTAGTCCCATAAGACTGTATTAATGCATTTTTACTATGCCCTTTCTGTGTTTAGATATACAAATAACTACTATTGTGTTATGGTTGCCTACAGTATTCGATACTGTCCAAGTTTGTACTTAAGAGCAATGGGCTATACCATGTATCCCAGGTGTGTTGTAGGCTATACCACATAGGTTTGTACCATCTCAGTTTGCTTAAGTACACTCTATGGTATTTGCACAATGAGAAAATCACCTAACAGCACTTTTCTTAGAATGTGTCCTTGTCATTAAGTGACACGTGACTGTAAAGTTTTAATATCTGGTAGAATAGACATCTTTAAAGTCTGCTCAATAACATTTTATAGTTCTCTGTGTAGAGGTCTTGAATATATTTCATGGCATTTATTCCTAAGTATTTGGGTTTGTATATGCTATTGTAAGTGGTATCATTTTTAAATTTTTTTTCTAACTGGCTTTTATCTAGAAAATCAATTAATTTTTGGAGTTAGAGGAAGATGGCTGAATAGGGACAGCTCTGGAGTGCAGTTCCCAGCAAGAACAATGCAAAGGGTGAGTGATCACCACATTTCCAAATGAGTTTTTACTGTCCACAGACCAGGAGATTCCCAGGCGGAAAAGTGCCATGAGTTTCCAGCACAGCTGTTTCAGCCAGTGCTGCAGGTCTCCACACAAAAATTCACACAAATCTGGGTGACCATTTCAACTGGCACCTGGAATGCTTGGGAAACAGAGCTACCCATTCAACTGAAAAAGAGGGGACTGAAATAGGGAGCCAGGTGATCTGGCTCAGTAGGTCACACCCCCACAAAGACCAGCATTCTGAAAAGCTCTGGATTGAGAGTTTCACAGCAAGCACAGCTGGACCTAGGATGGTCCAGCTTGGTGCGGGGAAGGGCATCCTCCATTACCAAGGCGGTCCACCAATACCGAGGCAGTCCACCATTACCAAGGCAGTTTGCCATTACTGAGGCAGACTGCCATTACCTAGGCAGTTCTAACTGTACCTCTGTAAACAAAACCACAAGGAAGTTTACAGAGCAGCTGGGCAGAGCCCATGGCAGCTCAGCAACACCTCTGCTGGCAGACTGTGACTAGACTACCTGCTGGCTTGGCAGGGCATCTCTAAAACAAATGCAACAGCACATCAGGAACTTATAAATAAAGCCCCACCTTCGCAGGAGAGAGCACCTGGGAAAAGAGGCATTTATGAATTTTGCTGCAGCAGACTTAAACATACCTGCCCAGCAGCTCTGAATGGAACAACGTAGCTCTCAGCACAGCACTTGAGCTCTGATAAGGGACAGACTGTCTCCTCAAGTAGCTCCCCAACCCCTGTATATCCAAAGAGACACCTCATAAAGGAGAGCACAGGCTGACATCTGGAGGGTACACTTCTGGGATGAAGATGAAATAAGAAGAAACTGACAGCAATCCTTCCTGTTCTGCAGCCCCTGCAGGTGATCCCTAGGCAAGCAGGGTCTGGAGTGGACCTCAAGCAGTCCTGTAGCAGAGGGGCCTGACTGTTAGAAACAAAACCAAAAAACAGAAAGAAATAGCTTCAACATCAACAAAAAGGATGTCCAATAAGAGACCCCCTTCTGAGAGTCACCAACCACAAAGGCCACAGGTAGATGAATCCATAAAGATGGAAGAAACCAGCACTAAAAGGATGAAAACACCAAAACCCAGAATGCCTCTCCTCCTCCAAGGGATCACAACTCCTCACCAACAAGGGAACAAAGCTGGATGGAGAATGAGTCTGATAAATTGACAGAAACAGGCTTCAGAAGGTGGGTAATAACAAACTTCTCTGGGCTAAAAGAACATGTTCTAACCCAATGCAAAGAAACTAAGAACCTTGAAAAAACGTTAGATGAAATGCTAATGAGAATAAACAGCTTACAGACAAATATAAACGACATCATGGAGCTGAAAAACACAGCATCAGAACTTTGCAAAGCACACATAAATTTCAATAGCGGAATCAACCCAGCAGAAGAAAGGATATCAGAGATTGAAGATCAATTCAATGAAATAAATTGAGAAGGCAAGATTAGAGAAAAAAGAGCAAAAAGAAATGAACAAAGCCTCCAAGAAATACACAATTATGTGAAAAGACCTAATCTAAGTTTGATAGGTGTACCTGAATGTGACCGGGAGTCTGAATCCAACCTGGAAAACAATCTTCAGGATATTATCCAGGGGAACTTCCCCAATCTAGCAAGGTAGGCCAACATCAAATCCAGGAAATACAGAGAATGCCATAAAGATATTCCTCAAGAAGAGCAACCCCAAGGCACATAATTGTCAGATTCACCAGGGTTGAAATGAAGGAAAAAATGCTAAGGGCAGCCAGAGAGAAAGGTCGGGTTACCCACAAAGGGAACCCCATTGGACTCACAGCAGAT
>CAUYLG010057339.1:0-97526 GCA_963573385.1 Cacajao melanocephalus
GTGGCTCCTCCACCGGGAATCTCCTAGTCTGTGGGCAACAAAAATTCGTCTGAAAGTGCGGCGTCCACTCGCTCTCTGCGCTTTCACTGGGAGCTACAATCCTGAGCTGTTGTTAATCGGCCATCTTGGATCTCTCTCCGAAAATGATACTAATTTTTAAGGCCATAGATAGCTATAGCAAATCCTTAGATGATGCCCTTTAGTCTTCACAACTCCTGGGGAAGATAGTAATTCAGTGTTTTAGATGAGGTAGTTAAAACTTGGAGAGGTTCATTAATTGCTTTAGAAACACCCAATAAATGACAGGAGAGATTGTAAGTCAGGTCTCACATTCTCTCTGATTCCCATTCAGCAACCCAAAGATACATCCATTAGCATCTGTTCTTTCCTTGATTTCCAACCCAGCAGTTGTGAGTAAGTTTCTGTGGTCACTTAACATTTAAGATCCGTATCTGGACTTCAATGTACTAGTTTTGGAGCTGGAGAAACTGGCTTGGAAAAAGATGGAGAGAAGTGCAGTGCATTGAGTTGGCCACAAGGGAATGAGTTGACTGCGTTGGAGATCTAAAGTTCTGGGTTTCCATTAGATAAATGCTTCGGGGTCCTGGGAATTAGGCAACACCATTACAGCTGGGGCCATTTGAAGCACGTGGGTATAGAAAAAAAGAAAGTCAGAGCACCTGAGTCCAAGTTCCAGCTCTGCTACTTCACCTGTTTGGGGTTTAGCTTTCTCATCCGTTAAACGGGGACAATATAAAATCATGCCTATTGTATCTCATTGGGTTTCTATGGTAGCAGAGGGGAGCAGGATCCTGGAAGCCTCTGGAATCTGTTATACTATACTGACACAAGAAATTTTCATGTGTCTCAGCTGAGAACCTTTCCTCTGGTTGCTAAGAGAGAAAGGACCGTCTGTTTTCCTTTCTTGCCATCTCTGGCTCTACACATCCCCCTACAGCCCTGTTTTCCCTTCTATTTTTATACTTTGAGTGCTTTGTATGATGATATCCTGTATGCTTCAAAGTAGATGAGGGTGGAAGACAGGAAAACATTGAAAGGACCTAAACAAAATGAAAACCTTTCCTGCTCAAGAAGATGACAGATGGGTTCAGGGACTGGCATTACAAATGCATGCATTCTCAGATGCTAAGAGAAGCTCTTCTTGAACTCAACAGGTAACCCCTGCCAGGCCCTGAACAGAACAGAGGGGTTGTAGGAGCCCTCCAGAGGTTCCTTGAAGACCTGAAGTTACAGAAATGGTGAACATGAAATTAACGGTCATTTAGCACCTTAGGTGCCTTCCTTGTCTCATTTCATCCTCACAGTAATTTTATGAGAATATGTAGATTATCATTTATATTTTCCAGTTGAGGGAAAGGATACTCAGAGGGTGATAGGAGAAACTCATACCCAAGTTCCTGGGATTGCTGTCCAGTAGCCTTTTTTTCCTAGCAGAAGTAGAGGAAGAGGGGAAGTTGCTGTGGTTGTGGAGGTCAGGGACTTGAAAGGGACTTTTATTCAGCACTGTGGAAGACTCTGATTGGATCTTCTGCTTCCACCCATGCACCCTTCAGTCCATTCTCTGCACAGCAGCTGGAGTGAGCTTTTACAAATAAAAATCACACTCTCCAATCCTGTAACAGTTACATCTCTATTTAACCCCCCAAACTCCAAACTTAGCATCATATCAATTTGCCTTAGTGATCTTTCCCTGTAAGACCAGCCTCCCTCTTCAACCTCTCCACCTCATCTCATGTCACCAACTCATCACTTTTGCTACATTCTAGCCACACTGCCTTCCTTCTTCTATTCAGACACATTCAACCCGTTCCTGCTTCAGGGCCTTTGCACTTGTTTCTTCTATTTCTAATGACTGGCTCCTCATCATACAGATCTCAGATCAGTTGTCATGTGCTTAGAGGGCTCTTTCCCAAACGCCCAGCTTGATGTCCTACCCCAGTCATTTTCTATCACATGTTACCATATATTTAAATTTTGGTCAATAGCGATTATTACTCTCCAACAGCTTCTTGCTGATTTACTTGCTTATTTTCCATCTTACTAGAGAGCAAGTTACAAGAGAATAAAAATTACTTGTCTGTGTTCTTTTGAATATTCTGCCTCTCTCCATAAAGTAGAGGTTGGCTCATAGTAAGCATACAAAAATATTTATTGATAAGTGAATTGTTACTGACATATAATTACCTAAGGAAGGGCAGACCTGCATTGGAAGACGGTAGGAAAACTCTTATGATTTGCGATCACTTACCATGTGTCAAGCTCTGTGCTTGTTTCATGTGATTCTTACAATTCTATAAGACATATGATTCCCATATTGTAGACAAAGAAATGGAAGCTCAATCATTTGGTAGTTTGGTAAGACCACACAGCTACAACTGAAACCCTGGTCCGCCTGCTTCAGTGCCGACACACTTGATTGTGGGGTGTGCATAACATGTCTCAGGGGTTTACGTACCTACAGGAGAGTGTGTGTCTGCTGCTGCAAAATCTTGCACCTGTGAACACCCCAAGAAGGAGGAGGCTGTGTAAAAGCACGTGCAGGCCAAGACCCTAGAGGCAGCTCAGAGAGGGATCTCCCTAGTAAATCACTTTTGCTTAACCTGAAGTCCATACTTCCTAGGGGAGCAGACACTGAGAACTGCAGACGGTGAAGACTGCAGAATGGCTACAAGTTGTAGACCTCACTGTGACTGTAGCAGAGAAGGGAGTCTGCGAGTGGGTGCTGAGGTCCTTCCCCCTCGGAGCTCACACTCAGGCCAGGTCGGTCAGGCTGCGCTACTACTTTGGGCAACAGCATTCCGCGCTAGGTGGCGGAATGCTGAGGGGCTCCCCTATTCGGGGGAATGCGGTAGTGATGTATAAGGTATGAAAGATGTGGCCTGCAGAGAGCCGGCACTATCTGTACTGCCGCTGCTGCTGCTGTTGCTGCCGCTGCCTCTGCTGCCACCGCCACTACTGCTGCCAGCGGAGCTGCTGGGAGTGAGCATCCCCTCTCCGGGATACCCAGCTCCGCGGCACCTTTCCCGCGCCCTGGCCCCAGAAGGACCTGCCAGCCCCAGGGAACAAAAGCGGAGCCCTCTCGCCCTCTGCTGCAGCCGGAGGATGAGTCGGGAGGGCTGAGCGGAAAGTGTGGTCCTCGGCAGCTGGAGGTAGGAGAAGATGTTGCGCCTGCCAGCCGCGGCGTGGGAGGCTCGGGGTGGGCGCGCCGGGGTAGGGGCGGCTGCGGGGGCCCATCTGTGCAGTGGGCGCTGCCCGGACCCTGCGAGGTGGTGGTTTGCAACGCTGCGCCTGCACTACCCACTGTGGGTCGGGCTCCGCGCTCCCGCGGCCGCGAGGGAGCCTCCCGGGTGGGAAGTGGAGGCAGCTGGGGAAAAGTCTGGAGCCAGAAGCCAGGCAGCGGCTGCCGCGGCGGCTGCGGAGGGCTGCCCGCGTACTTGGCTGCGCGCGTCTCGCCGTAGAGAACGGGCAGGCGGCGGCTGCAGTGTGCGCAAAGTTTTGGGTGGCGCGCAAAGGCGCAGGCAAGGGCCGCCGCACGGAGCTGCGCAAGTTGTGGCGGGAGCGCCGGGGGACCCGGGAGGACCTGCCCCCACCCCACCACGCGAACTCGCCAGAGACGGGGACCAGCGGCTCTTGCTCTCTGACACCCTACCCGAGGCCGGGTTGATGCGCAGCCATTTAACCCTTTCTGGTTCGGGGAAGCAACTTCACCCGCGTCGACGACTGGACTTCCCGGTTGGCTGGGCACCTTCGAGGCTCCTGGCAGGTTCATTCCTTCTGTAGTCTTGCGCATTTACTCGTTCAGTCCACATTTTCTTCTCTGTCCACTTCCGTGTCTAGAAACCAGGCAAGCTGGCCAGGAGTCTTACCCGAAGTCTGTAATTTTAACCCTCGCGTCATCGGGGCTTATGCTTGCTTTCTACCCTCTCAGCTTGGCTCTTTGATGCTGCTTTGAAAAATGAGATGATTAATCAATTAGGTTAGTGGCCAATTAGGCATAACCTTGTAGGAAAATAATTACGCCCAGCTCTCTGGACTTTCACTGATGATGAGGTGGGAATCCAGCCCAGGTGGAGGAGCTGTTCCGAAAAGATAGGGCTGATCAGGGAATTTCTGGGAATTTAAGATTAAAAAGATTCAAATATATGGTGGTGGCGGAGGTTGTGAGGGTGCAGAAAGAGTGTGTGTGTGTGTGTACCAATTTTTGCCGAGAAAATTAACCCTTGGCAGCGCAGTGTGGGCGGACTTTGCAGGCAGCATGTTTCGAACAGCTAAGAAAAGGTGTGTCCCCTTGCTTTCCAAGCCCCCTCCTCTCCTCTCTTTCAGAGGGGCTCTTGCCTGTATAAATCGCCTTGCAGTGGCTTTGCTGCCTCTTTGGGAGGCTGAGTTCCAATAAATGCATTTTAGTTTCATGTCCGAGGAATTGTGTCGTTGCAGACCGATGTTCTTTACTGTGCCTTCCGAGGATGCACATTCCCCCTGATCGTGTTAAATAAAGAGGTTATTAAATGGGTGCAAAAGGAAGACAATCTGTTTTCAGGGCTGGGAAGTTCTGCTGCGAAGCGGGGCTTCCTTTTGCTTTCGGAATGACTGGTGGGGTTTGGCACTGCAGTATTACAATACAGCCATACTAAAAAGGTCTTCAGAGCTAAGAGCTCTCCACCACTGCAGCCCCGTCTTCCACACACTTCCCTGCCCAAATCCTTCTTGCAGGGAACATGTAGTGGATTTCAAACATGCACCATGTGCATTTGAACCCTTTTCTGCCTCTATTTTAACTTCTTCTGTTTATACATTTGGATGCTACATAGTAGATTTCTTTTCAGAAGGCAAAAATCTAGCGGTGTTCTCAGGGCAGAGGGATTTTTGCAACAGGTCCTAGGTCTGGGTTTTCTAATAATAGATCTCCCTGGCATTTAGCAACCTGGGGCCCCAGTCTCTTCACCAGGACCTGAAAAGGATTGGACCAAGAGATCTCTGAAATCCCCTGCAGTGCTGACATTAGCTGGTTCTGAATTTTATGGCTTTTTCTGAGCTGAGCGGAAGGAGTAGCTGAGCAGTGCATGCAATGTGACAGCAGCAGTGCCACCTCACTCGCAGTGGGAAGGAATGGGGGCTGGCCAGGGCTTATTGGCAAACAGGGATTTCCCAGCTGGAAGACTGCCTGGTGATACTGGTGTGCAGGGACAACCGGGAACCACAGGCTTCACCTGCCTCCCTCAAAATGAATGGCCACCATTCAGCACTCTCTCTTTGACAAGATTTTTTTTTTCTTGAATCTAGACTCAGCTAGTTGCCTTATAGTGACCATATTTGTCGATCAGATTCTAGCAAAAGCCTTGCTCGTTTTCTAAAATGGAATCTTTTGTACATAGTGGGAAGGGATGCAAGGTGAGAATATAGGGAGAGAGGAAAGAAGAGAGAGGAAGAGGAAAAGGAAGGAGTGGATGGGTGGGGGCAGAGCTAAGAAACAGAGAGACAGAGATAGCTTAAGACTTCAAATACAACCAGACAGTGGGAAAGACGAAGCAGAGACAGAGAACTAGAGAAGGAGTGAGCAGAAGAAGGAAGAGATGCAAGAAAGGGAGGAAAAGCAGGGAGGGAAATACTAGCCCTAAGAGGGAGCTACCAGAGCCCACATGAAGCAAGACCAGTCTTACCACCTGGCTTAGAAAAAATGTAAAAAAAAAAAAAAAACACCAAAAACCCTCAAATTGCACAAGACTCAATCCAGGTAGACTTGTAGCCTGGAACTTAGCTTTGACATAATAAGACAACTACTTATGAAATACACATTGTACCACAGAAAGTCATTAACTGTTTCTCCATTCATACCTGACTGGAGACTCCAGTTGCTGGTGTGGTGTTGGTGCTGGGAGGGTAGCTGTTTGCTTAGCAGACATGCTTCCTATCACCTGGAGAGTGTGCTCTTGCTTGGGTTAAGCTAGGTACTCCATTTGGACAGGCTGGGTTTCTCAACAATTTTGGCGGAGGTGTTTTTTATTTTTAATTTTTTTGAGACGTTTTCCATCAAATGGACAACTTTTAAAATCATGTTTTATTTATTTATTTAACGTTGGGGGGAAATGAAAAATGAAGAATAGTAAACACTCTTACATGCCACCTGGAACTAGCAGTGATGACAAATTAATTTCAATTAATTTTCTCCTCTCCAGCCTTCTTGCCCCCATTCCAGCCCATCCTCAGAACCTCCCAGCTCATCTCCTGGTCTCCAGTATGGGACCTTCCACAGGTGTGATACATCTTTCTAGAACATGGCTTTGATCGTGTTACTCACAGATCAAAAACATAAAGTGCTCCCTATTGCCCAAGGCATACTGTTCCAATTCCTGACTATAGACTTCAAGGCCTTTCACCATCTGGCCTTCTTGCTCCTTCCTCATGTTCTTGTGACACACAACAGACACACACCCTCACGCCATACACACACTACCCTCACACGACACATCTACACACCTTCACACAGAATCACACATACACACATGCACACACATTACATTCACACCACTCACACACACTTTCACACATTCATAAATACAAACACCCCCCACATACACACAGTATTAGACACTCTGTCACACACACATACACAGCATTACACTTACGTCACACACTACCATATTCATGCACATCTACCCGTATACATCACATGCAGCCTCACACACATGCACATCTGTGCACTCACATACACACTCCTACCACACCTGTGCATCACATATGTCTTTCATACCTTTGCAGGTGCTACTTTCACTCCCTGTCTGGAGAAGGTGCTCCTATTCCTTTGTCTTGTGGACTCTACACATGTATTAGGATCCATCTTAAAAGTGACATCCACTCAGAGGTCCCTTTCTCTCAGGAAGCTCATGTTCCCGCAGTACTCTTTAAATGCTCTCCTGAAGTGCTGTGTTACAAGCCTCCACATGTTCATCTCTCTCACTAGAGTGAAATTTCCTTCAAAGCAGGGAGTGACTTATTCCCCTATTCAATCTCAGGGTATATCACAGTCCTCTGCATGAAAGTATATGATTGATGTTTAATGACTACATTTGTTTTAAGAGCTTCTAATGGATGATTAACATCTTTGACACCTTCTAAACTTATTTATTATTTTTTCTTAGTCATTTTTTGTTATCAATACTGATACACACTTTTTAAAGAAATTCAAATGATATAGAAGTGTGTACAATAAAAAGTGACAACACTTTCCCTCACTCCACCTAAATACCTTCTATATTTAATATACATTACTAAACATTGACATTGCTCCTTTACTTTACATAATATTTTCCTAACTAGTTTATATGCAGGAAACTTGCAACATATATTCATGTACATCCTCTTCATACCTAATACAATACTCTGTGCAGGGTGTGCACAACAATCATAGAATCAATGAACAGAGACTAGTTTGGTTTATACTTATAGGTAGTTGGGTTTATTTTTAAATAACTAGAACACTAATACTAGTTGGGTTTATTTTTTAAATTACATTAAAAATTGTTGACTTGATCTTCACAAAAGCCCAGTGTGACTGGTGTTGTAATCCTTATTTTACAGATAAAGAGAGCTAGGCTCCAAGAGGTTACAAAAATTGGTCAGGTTAGAAAGAAAACAAATAGTAGCATCTACATGGACTCAAACCCATATCTCCTTCTTTTTGTTGCCTCTGTTTTTTCCCACTCTATCTATTAGTGGGTCTGTGAGCACCTAGAGGCATCATCTAACTCAGCTTCATATGCCCAATATTTGCTCAGAGCTTAAGAGTCGACAGAGCCCTTTAGTCCACATCTTCACAGTTGCCCTTCCAATTAGCTGTCCTTGTCCTTTTGCAGATGAAAAACAGGCATATGTGATAAGCTGATGCTACCTGGCTAAGTTCCTAGAGTGAGGAAGAAATGGAAGGTGTTGAACTCAGGTCATTGGGTCTAGGGCTGATTCTGTATCCTTAGATTTGAGTGTTGATCCCAGGAAGGAGCAGGCTAACTTCTACTTTCACTTTAGTACAGTGACTGGGGCAGACAGAAGCTGCTTCCTGGAGAAGGGTGGGCATTTTTGACACTCATGTCTAGGGACAGCATTGGCAGTGTGCACGTTTTCTGGGACAGTTTCATTAAATTCTTTTCTCCAATTTTGTTCTTCTGCGTCTCTTGTTTGAATCAGAACCATGGACAGAGTCTGTTGCTTGCTATTTCAGTAAGCAGTTGCGGACATAGTTCCTAGTTCTGTATGTGTGCTACAAAATCTGATGGCATGATTAAACACCTCAGTGTTAGAATAATTTGTCAGTGAGGCAGTGGTTACTGGAGGCCTCCAGAGCTTGACTTTGATAGTATCTGCCTCTGGGTAGTAGCGTAATTACAACTCTCAGTTATTGAAGGCTTGCTGTATGTCAGACACTGGATTGAGCTCACTACCTGTATTCTCTCATTTCATCTTTCTAACAATCCTAGGAATAGTGTTATGATTCTCAGTTTATTCTCACATGGAACATGCCTAACACAATAAAAATCAGTAAGATATTTGCTGAGTTTTTGATGAATAGAGAAGGAAACCAGGGATCAGAGACATTAAATAACGTCCTAGGAACAAGCTAGTGCATTTCAGAGCTTGGATATAAACTCAAATCTTTCTGACTCTAGAGACTGTAGTCTTTTGAGTACTTGTGCTTCTTCTAAATTGATAATCCTGACCAAGTGACATAATAGAGCTTGAATGTGCAAAAGCTTTTGTCCAACTCTTTTATTTAAGAGAGAGGGACATTTACTATGTGCAAGCTGTTGCTCCAAACACTTTAGATACATAAACTTGTTTCATCTTCACATTCCACAAATAAGGAATGTGAGACACAGCTTAGTAGTAGAACTGGGATTTGAGCATGAGTAGTCCGTGCCCTTTGCCACTTGGTTATATAAGACTCTGGGGCCTGTGTAAGATCCTATAGCTCCTCAGCAGTAGAACCATCATCAGCATCACCACAGCCCTCATCATTGTCATTGTTGATGCTTTTGCAGCAGCTGTTTTTACTGTATACCTGTGCCTATGGGTACATTTCATATGTTATTCCATCAATTCTAAAAACAATCCCATATTTCCATAGAAGGGAACTGAGGCTCAGTGAGGTCCAGTGAGTGCTTAGAGTCACATGACAAGTGAGAGAAGGACTGGGATGGGATTGAGACATCGTGTGTCTAGTCTTAACATCTGTTCTCATTTTCTTTCTCCAGATTCTTTTATTCACTGATCCTTGTTGCTGCTCTTAAGATTCAGCAAAGCATGAAATGATGAAATCTTTCTTTTCTTTTTTTTTTTTTCATTGTCAACCCTTTGCTCAGAAGAATAATTTTCTAAAAAGACATAGTATATGCATCTCAGGGGCCTGAGTTTTTCTTCCATCCTACTATCAGGCATCAGAAGTGCTACCTGATGGTGCTGGGTATCCTTTTCAATTCCCTAGAAATGAAATAATAGTACCTGTCTTGTTTTGTAATATGGTGATCAGAATAGTAAAGTTGTGATTCCTGTGATTTGAACCCTCACTTTAAGAGTAAAAGTCACCTTGTGAAAGAAGAGAATGTTTCTCAGATTGAAATAAACTGTCTTAGGCCACTGTGTGACACTAGCTGGTTTGGGAAAGGAAGTAATCGTTACTTGGTGACATTTAGGCTCTTTCCTCATTGGCAATAGTACAAGAATCCTATGTAATTAATAGTTCTTCACTTGGGAATGAAAAAAACAACCATATTGCAGAGGGCAAGATAAACAGTGACATCAAACAACCTTTCAATTTATCTGACAAAGCACATGTGGTTCCCATCTCAAAAAGGCAGGCAGACTTCAAACAGAATGAATACCACATAAAGAATTCATTTATATTCACAAGCTTTTAATAAATAAAAACAATAATTTTTTTCCAAAATGAGCTCTGAGCCATAGGTGTTGAGACTGTTTGTTTAGTTAAAATGCAGAATACAGCTTCTTATTTCAAAATGACCACTTTTTTTCTTTTTTGGAAGCTTGAGCTCAGATCTTCAGTGACATTTTTTCTCCAAGCAAATATTTACATCCAAGTTGGAAAGTGACAGGAAGGAGGTTTAAAATGAAAATGTTACCAAGCTGAAGTTTACATCTGAGTGCAACACATGGTGTCACCATGGACAAAGTCCTGAGAACTCAAAATATTTTCAATTTGTAGAAATTGAAGAAACCAAGCTGTTTTCATTTGCTAAGGTTAACTCTGAAAAATCACATTTTTGTACGTGCATCATCATGGTCACCATTTCCACTCCCTGTCTGTTTGGTTTGATTCTGGTCGTGCAACATCAGCCATTTGCTTATAGGTTTTTTTTTTTTTTTTTTTCCTGCTTCTTCATGTGAGGGTGAACCATCTCAAGGTTAATTCCCCATGTTTATTTCTACTTCCATACCTTTACTTATGCAGTTTTTCCTGCCTGGAACTTCCTCCCTCTTCAAATCTCCTCCAGATCTAATAGTCTCTTAAAGCTGAGGTCAGGTACCATGTCCCATATGAACTCTTCTTTCAGTTGACTTCATTCTATAGTGACCGTCACTGACATTGGTTGTTTTCATCACGTTATCAACTTTTTGCCCAAATTGTACAAATAATACAAATTAATTGTAAAACATAAAAAAGTATAAAATAATATAAGGGTTAGTAAAAATCACTTCAACTTCTAGTTATTCGCATTGTCTATAATTTGGTGCCATTATTTCATTTATCTCTTTAGACATATAACTACTAAAATATATAGATGGATATAATTTTACTTACTCTGCCTTGTTGTGGATATAATTATACATATTGTGCCTTATTATGTAGGCTGTTTGCTTTTTATCCTGGATATCTACTTTTTAATACAGCTTTTTTGCTTGTTTACAAACTCTCCTAACAATCCAGATGCCTCTGTGTCTTCTAAGTTTCTATAATCGTTTACACATACGTACATTCACACACACACATATACAGAGGCAGGGATTTTTGTCATTGGTTTAAATATGATATCATATATACATTTTTGCATTTGTCACTTAAAGCACTTTGGAAAATTATTCTCCCTGTCATCCAGCTCTCTTTGAGTCAGTGGGTATAGATATAAGTCATTATTTTAAATGGTTGTATAAAATTTAATGGAATGAGTATACCATGGATTTTTCAATAGTTTTCTTTCTGATAGGCATTGACTTTTGTTCACTAATTTTTGTAAACAATGCTGAAACAAGTATTCTTATACACTTAATATTTTTAATGGATGATTTGACTTTTATGGGTAGATTCTCAAAAGAAATGTTTCTTAGTCCAAGTGTATGGGCTTTTTAACATTTTAATAGATGCCATATTGTTTTCTAAAGAGAATGCAATAATTCACATTTCCATTAGTGTATGTAAAGTAACATATTCCCCATATCCTTGCCAGCAACCTGTATTATCATTCTCTTTTACTTTTACTAATTTGATAGGTAAGAAGTGGTATCTCATCACTGTTTTATTTTGTGCTTTCCTGATGTCTGCCAAGGAGGAGCGTCTTTTCACATTTGTCATGAAAAGATTTGGATTTGCTTTTATGTGGTTAGGTAATTAATCATTTTGCTCATTTTTCTTTGGATGATTCTTCTTATCATTTTGTAAAGGCTTCTTTTACATTATAGTCATTTTTTCTTTCATCTACATTGTGTATGATTTTCCCTCCCTAGAAGTATGGTCTGGTGTTATAATGATATCTTTATTTACGTGTGTTCAAATTAGACCAGGAGTTACTTGACAGTACTGATGTATGTGATTCATCTCCAGGACATCACATCTAGGGCAAGGCCCAAAGGGGCTTAGGTACAGAATAAGTGGTTCTAACACTGACTATCCAAATGTATTTCATTTAACAATGGACTATAGGAAATAATTTATGTATGTGGCATCACATGGACTATCATGTTTCAAATAAGCAAAGTTTCAAGATGACTAATGTTCGGAAAATAATAAGTGAATTACATACTTCTCTGCTTTTTAAAAGAGTATGACTTGAAATACCGTAAATATCAATTATTGTGCTGAGCTATTTCAAGAATATTCTTAAGGGCTATTTAGAGACATGAGAGTATTTGCCCCTATATGTATGAGTAGCTCCAGACATATGGATGTATGGATTTTAAATTCTCCTATCTTTATGTGTGGATTTAAAATTCTCACATCTATGTTCTATACTTTTGTCATCTCTCCTCACTGTCATATTATGCTATTAGGTCTTGGTAATGTCAATTTATCTGCCTTTAAAAATGATCCTGTATATTGTCAAACTCTTTAACAGCAAACGAGAAGAAAAGCAGTCCTCTTGCCTTTCTACTCACCTTTGTATTGTCTGTGGAGGAATATATCGGGAACTGTAATTATTGGAAATGTTGATATAATAGGAGTCGGTAAGCACCAAATTTTGGCTTGGGTACCATTCCTATGAATAAAATGCTTCAGCTTCCAGTGAAAGTATAGCTTTGGCTGCTTAGGTGTCTTTTTAGTTTCTTTCTTTGTTTACAACTATATTCTGGGAAAGTGAGGTTGCTGGATAGGCGAAGCGGTTAGATGCCATCTCAATTAATTAGGTTCTAGGTCCTAATTTAATCAACTACATGTAACCAAGACCTTAAAGTGCCTTAAGAGTGTATTTACAATGGTAAAAATACATTTCTCAGTCTTGTAAAAGTCTGAGTGTTTAGGGCAGATGCTCTAAGCTGTGAAGTTGTGTAGGGTCTAAATTTCTTTGAGCTTGTTGCTCCTTCATCCCTAGGACATTGCTTTCCATCTTCATGATCCATGGTGGTGTGTCACCATATCCTTATTCTAACTGGATGGCAGAAAGAAAGATAAGTCAGGTGAACACCTGCCCATTTTTTTTAGGGGTATGACCAGAAGTTGCACTCATAATTTTATTTTACATTCTTATGAGCCAGGACTCATCAACTGGCCACTTCTAACAGAAGAGAGACTAAGGAATATAGTATTTATTCTGCATGGTCATGTGCCAGAATTGAGGTTCTATTTTGGGAATGTGGGAAGAATGGGTATTGGTGGATAGTGTGGCAGTCCCGGCCATGCCTACTCTCACCATTCTGGTGTCACCTCAGTTTGCTTGTAAGATGGAGTGCAAGGCAGCAGTTGCCTACATCTTTTGCACCTCACCTCCTACTGTTGTGTGGAGTGTAAAATAGTTACTCAGCAAAGACAACTTTATATTTAATCTTTCTTTTCTTGTTTTAATGATGGGAAAATGCAGGGAAGAGAATTTGGTTTGATAATGACTTGAGGCTCTGGGACTAGAAACCTTTGGCCTTCTTAGCTGATTTTTCTGTAGTTTAGTTCATGTGCTGTCTAGTCCTTTATTGCTCCACTCAGTTTTTAAAATTTTTATTTCTTACTTATTCCTCATTTTCAGCTCTGAGAGGTTCAGGTGTGGAGACCACATGGTTTGGAAACAGGTGTATTTGGACAATTCTGTCAAGGGGGGAAATCAGCCCCCTGCAAGTAACATAAGTGAGCTGAAGGTTTGAGATTATGACCTCTTGCAAAAGGATCCCCTGGCAATCAACAGATTGCATCTGCTAGCTGAAGTTCCTGTACTCTATGGGCTCCCATTGACTTTCTAATCAACACGAAAGCATCCTTTTCCTTATTCCAGATAGGCTCTGGAATTGGGTTTGCTCTAGCCAAATGGCTGATTCTAACTTGTTCTCTGTTTCCAAAGCATAGTGTGATCTTATCCTTTTTAGGAAGTAGGATTTCAAGGGATGAAATTTAAACATGCCCTTTCTTCCTCCAAGTTAAAAACCAAATGGGAGGTAAATATTGGAGTTTGACAAATACGAAAACGTGCACCTTATTTCTGTTAAAATTTGACTGGAGAATTTAGGTTGTGCAGCTACTTCAGGCTTCCTAAGTTGGTCTGAGCTGGATAGCTCCAGGAAAGCAGTGAAGGAAGATCTTCTAAGATTAGAAGCTCTGAATGACATAAGAGAAGCAGCTGTTCTGTCTTGTCAATTAGGTTCTTAATTGCAGATGACATCATTTAAGCTGAAAGGGATTTATTAAGGGGTGTTGGGTAGTCTACAGCATTCCAGGAGGGTCTTGAAAGCCAAGCCTGAATGTTGGATAGATGGCCAGTCATATCATGGAATTGTTGGAGTGGACACAACACTCTTGCTAGGAACAGAGAGAAGGGTCTTCATCTGAACTGCCCCGGAAGTTACTCTCTGTGCATATGGTATATACCTTCCATCTTTTTACACACCCTTCTAAGCCTCATGTAAGTATATCTGCTTAGTGTCTCCAAAGTACTGTGTAGTAACTTCTGCAGAAGTATAAGAAAGCATAAAAATGGGGCTAGAATGTTGCTGAGAGAGCCTATAGCATGTCTGCAATAGCCATACAAATTTGCTCTCTTTCTGATTTCATCTAAAAGATAAATCAATCCCTTTTCTCTGAAGAGAGAGGCTGGAGGTGCCACTGCCTTGCTTTTCCTCTCTGGGCATTGGAGTGGAAGTAGGCTGTAATGTTCCCATTGAACATTGCACATTTGTTTACAAATCCTTAGGGGCCACAGTGGCAAACAGGGTATCCCAAACTTCTTAACAGGGCAGAAAAGCCCCTTCTTGGCTTGTACCAAGTTTTTTCCATCTCATTCCTCTCTAGTATTCTTTCTGTTCGCTATCTGTTCCTCTCCTCTGGGCTCCGTCTATTCTGAACTACCTGGAAATCACTTGAATATGTCCCTGCTCTCCCATGTCTCTACTCTCCGTACCCACTGTCCCTTCTCCTTCAACCATGAGCAAAATGCCCTTTGTGTCTTGTATCATTTGACACATTTACCCTTCATGATGGAAGCATCATTTCTTCTGGGAAGCATTCTTTGTTACCTCCTAGACTGAGTGAGGTGACCTTCCTGGACGTACCCAAAGCAATCACTTCTGTTTTTAATTCAGCACATAACATTGAGACCCTTGGTCTATCCTGCTGCTTGTATTACTGTGAGCTTCCTAACAGCAGGGTTTATATCTTTGTATCTTAATAGCTAGCACAATTCCAGATACTTAGTGGTTGTTCAAATGAGTACAATAGTGAATTAGAGGGTACTGCCAAAGGACATGGGCTTTGAAGTTAGAACTTGACTTTGCCACCACATAGTCGTATCGCTTTGGACGAGTTAAACATCATAGTTCTATGGAGGCTAAATATAATAAAATGATGCATGTAATGTGCTTACCAAACACATAGTAAATACGCACTAAGAGTTGGCTATTGTTTTTGTTATAACAAGATTATCATTAGTACTTCAGGTGCTCATTATATGATAATGATCACTAGTCCACTTTCTGGACTAACATGTAAAGTGGTAATCTATGACATTTCCATTTGCTGTAGAACCACACCAAAATATGTTGAAGCCAGCAGTGGCTGCAGAAGAGGGATGAAAATAGACAGAAATTGACAGAAGTCACTATCAGGCAAAATCTGTTATGAAGCATTTCAGTGACAGTGTGTGAGAATGCCTCTTGACATCGGGTTTCAGCATTTGTACTGTCACCAGGATTTTATGAACAATTCTGCCTCCTTTACATACTTTTTTCTTTAGAATTTTTTTTTTCACTTAAAATGACCCTGAGGTGATACTGAAAACAGTGTCAAAACTTCAGGGAAGGTCAAAGGCTTTCCAAGGGATTGCCTGGAAGCACACATCCTGCTGTGTTCTCTCTGTGCCTGTGCAATGTTAACACAGTAGGAGCTTCAAGTTGATGTTGAAAACCAGCTTGGAATATGGCAAATGTCTTCTTCGTGCCAACCTCCCAGCATAGTGTCTTACATAGAGTACATGGATTTTCATCTGCGTACATGCAAAATACCTTCTTTTTCTCTCTTTTCCCTGTGGGTCATACCGATTTCACTACATTCAATTCAGCAAACATTTATTGAACCCCTACTGTGTGCAGGGAACTCTACTGATTCTCTCCTTCTGTGCCTGTTTCTCCTACTACATTAACATTACTGCTTTATTAGAAGTAAAGGCTTGTGTTAAAGGAAACATAGGAGTAGCTAGCATCTACTGTTTTTAAGGGAACAGCATATGCATTTTGTTTTGAGATGAACACCACTTTATTTCTTTGTGTAATTTTTAAAATTTAAGTTCCGGGATACATGTGCAGATCATGCAGGTTTGTTACATAGGTATACGTGTTCCATGGTGGTTTGCTGCACCTACTGACCCATCCTCTAAGTTCCCTACCGTCACCCCCCCACCCCACAACAGGCCCTGGCACGTGTTGTTCCCCTCTCTGTGTCCATGTGTTCTCATTGTTCAACTCCCACTTATGAGTGAGGACACAGCATAAGCATTTTTTATTACTAGATTTTATAGAACTATTTCTTGTTACTGGGGCCTATATTGAAGTATAGTAGGGAGAGGGAGTAAAAGGACCAAGGACATAGTCCCAATCTGATGTATGATCCTGAGCATGTTAACTTCTCTGGGTTTTAGTTTCCAGTGGTTATTAAGAATCTTTCAGCTCAGATATATTATGATATTAAAAAAACTGTAAAAGCAACACAAAGTTTGGATTTACTGTGTTTGTGTGAACAGTATAGTGGATTTGGCATTAGGAGCTTGGTTTGAACTAGAGCATTGACATTTGGCCTGTGTGGTGTTCGGTTTGAGCTTCAGCCTCCCAGGGCCCTTCTCTATAGAATGGGGACATTGCCTCTTACCTTTCCTGCTGCATAAAGTTGTTGTGAATGTTCAAAGAGATGATGCATGTAAGAGTGAATTATGAATAACAAGGGACTATTTACATCCACATATAATCTCTTATTTCTGTTAATAATCACCTTGATTTCAATATGTTATTCCAATGATCATTTTTGCATTTGGCCTTCTGGGTCGCTTGAAGGAAACACTACCTTTCCGTTTTTGTTTCTGTTTTTTTCCCCGAAGCAGTCACAGAGTATCTCAATGAGTGGGTGCTGTGTTCCCTGTGTGTCTTTCTGATGGACACTCGTGGGTCTCAGAGCCTGACTGAGCGCATAATGTTTTATTGGTTGGCCTGAAAGGAGACCATTTGTTCCCTGCTAGATGAGCTGTTACTGTGAGCCTCTGTCCCTTGGCACCTGGGGCTGTATGCATGGGAGAATCCAGCCATGGATCTCAGAAACCTTTTCAAAAGTTCATTGGAAGAAGGGAGAACACATTTCTTTGCAGGTTGTTCCCTCCTTCCTTGGCCTTGGCTCATTAGTCAGAGCAGGACAAGTTTGGGGGTTGGGGGTGGGTGTGAGGGCAGGGCTGCAGGCCAAGGGGTGAGCCCAGGATCCTTACAGACTCGCTCTGGCCTTTTTGCTGCTCCCGGCCAACAGGTGGCCAATTAGCTTCAATTGGAAGTTGTATTGCTGCACGTGGTTTGGGGTGGCTTGCAGAAGCGTGCCTCCTATAGCAACTTTCCCTTATTTTGGCCCTAGGCCTGACCTGATCTCATTTCCTCCAAAAAAGAAGACCTCTCTCTCTTTGGGCTGTGAATGGCCTGGTCTAAGGGCCAAAGAGACAGCTTCTCTCCAGACTGCAGTCACTGGGTCTCCTGAATAAGGTCTAAGCTGCCCAACTAGCCCTTTATTTGGGTTCCTGGTGGATTTTGCAGTTTGGTTTGCTGAGGATGATGCTGTTGTTCTATCTGTGCCAGATGTGAGTCATCTCAGTCCTGGTCTCTTGTAATACCCTGCTGATACAGGATGATTTCAAAGTGCGAAAGAGAGACCCAGAGATATCATTTTGCCATAACTGCTTCCTACACCCCTCTCTCTATACACACCCATGCACACTCTTTACATTAGAGGCAAATTGAATTAATGACATAACCAGAACTAGGGTTCAGGGCTCCCAATCTAAAAGGGAAGGTGTGTCTGGCTCTCACGTTGGTAGAACTTTGTTTCCTAATTTTGTTACCCTCATAGCCCAGGTGCTTAGAAAATTCTAGTGAAATAAATATATAAGGGCCTCGAAATAGGATGTTTTCATGGTTCAGCAATTGAGTGCTGCATTCAGATCCCAGTTCTACCTCTTAGTAAATATCTGACCTTCAACAAGCTACTTAACATCTTCAAATTTCAGTTTCCGTTGCTGTAAAATAGGGATGAGAATAATCAGACTTACTTCACAGGATACCTGTGGGCATTAAAGGAGATAAACATTTGGCTCAGAGCTCAGAGTAATATTTCATTAAATGTTAGTTACCATTTCTAATGAGCTACCTAACTCTCCACCCATCACACAGATGAAGATACTGAGGCAGGATGTGTGGCAAGGGGGTGGATTAACTTGTCCCGTATTATACTAATTGGACACAGGGCCAGGAATAGATTCTAATCTTCATTTTCTTTCCACTTCACTGTTACTCATATCTGAGAAGCAAGACTATCCTGTACTTTTCCTTCTACCAGATAAATACCTGTCTTTCTCTTTTTTCTCGTATCCATTTGCTCCAGACCTTGTACCTACAGAGTCTAGGAATTCTGCATCTATGGGGCTGCATAAAGGTCATAGGCTCTGGATGTCGCTTCCTCTGGCTCAAGCCTTCAATGGCTCTCCATTGCCTCAAGATGAAGTACAATCCCTTCATGATCCAGCCCAGGCAGTCTGATCATAGGGAACCACTTGGCAGTTCCTGTGTGTGCCCTGCTCTTGTTCACTTCTGAGCCCTTGACATCCTGGGACAGGGTTTGTTGAGTAAATGGTGATGAGTGACCCAGAACCCTTCCAGCTTTCCAGAGAACTGTGATTCTAGCACTCCTAGGGGAATAGACAAGTGGGCCCAGCAGGAGGAGGCCCCACTCCTTCCACGCTGCCAGTCCCCTGCCTTATCCATCCTTGTCCCTCTCCTGATGGCTGAGCACATTGCCTGCCTGGCAGGCATTTCTGCCCTCACATGACTATTTTCCACTCAATGTGAAACGTCATTTTTGCAGGGTTCTCTCTTGCTCTGCCTCTGAGCATCCTGCATTCTTCCCCTCTTGTCACCTACTGCAAGGTATGCCAGTGCCTGTTAACTTGTCTGGGAGTGCCAGAAGGCAAAGACCATATCTGTTTTGCTCCCTATTGTAGCTCCAGTCCTTGGCAGTCAATAACCAGTAAATATTTGCTAAATGAATGAAAGAATGAATGAATTCAGGATTGGATCAGTGGCAAGGAAGCAGACAAGCATGAGTTAGAAAAAGAGCGTGTGGTCTCAAGTCCTGGCATATCTGACGTCTCTAGCTCAGCTGACTGTAAACATCGGGCCTAGCCTTTATTTTTCTCATTATGTTTAAAACCCACCAGTCGCCCAATAGTATAATTTCCTAAGTGGTTTCATTTCAGCTCTGCTAATTGAAGAGAACTGAGTGCTTTTTGAAGGCTGACTTTGTGTGTGTCTGTCACTGGTGAGAGTCAAGACTGGTTGTCAATCACTGACAATAGCTTGCCGTTCTGGAATAATTTAAGTTTAGGTCTTTCTTTCACTCAGGCATTCATACTCTGTTATATGTTTTCATACTGAGCTGAGAACAATCTGGGGTGAGAAACTGTCATGTGTTCTAGGAGCTGAATTGGAGATTTCTTTTTTGATTTCAATTTCTTATAGTCTGTGGCTCAGAGTAGCTTGAAGGGAAGACCAGATTTCGGAGTCAGACTTTCTAGACTCCAGGTTTGAATCCTTTGCTTTCCCACCCACCTTACTAGGCAGGTGATCTTGACACAGTTTACTCAGTTCCTGAACCTATTTCCTTATACAATTACAGGGGATGTAAGTACTTTGTGTTGGAGATTATCATGAGAATTAGAGAGATAATGGAAAGCCCTTGGTAAGACCAGACCCTGGAAACAGCAGCACTTCTCAACAGCTCCTCGCACTGCAGGCAGGTTCCTCAGGCATCTCATTGCATACAGCGCTCCAAAGGGGGCTCCATATGGTGATTGGAGGGCCCTGGGGAACAAGCAGACCTGGGTTCAAATCCTAGCCCTGCTACTTCACTTACCATCTGGGAGCATAAATGCATAAATCACATGCTTCTAGAATTCCTTTACTATAAATTGGGGATAATGATACCTACTCATCAAGTTGATGTGGAGATTGAAATTATGTGAACTATCAGCATAATCAATGCTCAATAAATGTTATTTCCTTTCTCCTCCTCCTCTGTACATTTCAATATACTTAATTTACGTTAGGAGATTGGAGAGAAAAAGAGAGAGGTGATTAAGAAAATACTCCCTACTTTCTGCTTCACATTAAAGAGCAAGCATGTAAGCATTTGCACAGTATTCTGAATCACACCTATCTACCACTAGTTCATTTTTTCAACAAATATTTATTGAGTCTCTACTATGTGCTACATGGAGTTCTAGGCACTGAGATATAGGAAAGAAGAAAACAATGAGTGTGTTCAGGTGGTACTAACAACCTACTGGGAGAAATAGATAATAAATAGATAACATAATGTCAGCAATAGTCAACAAATGGGAAGAGAAGAAAGCAGGGAACAGAGAGTCTGCAATTTATGAGTGAATGGTCAGGGATGGCTGCTCTGAGGAGCTGACATTTGAGCAGAGCCTTTGTTCTTGCTGTTTTCTCTTCCTGGAATGCCACCACTATCCCTTGTCACTCTCTATCAGCAAACCTGCCATCATCAAGACTCCACTCAAACATCACCACCTCTGAGTGCCTTTTCTGCCCACCTTTTGAGACCGAGTTAGTCTCTTCTTCCTCTCTGCTCCCACAGTCCCTTTTACTGTCAGCATTTTCCATGTTTAACACCCTTCTCCCTCCTTCTTCCTTTGAGCTTCACTGTCAGGCACACTGCTAGGCACAGAATGAGTTCATCAACTGTGTGAGTGTGTGTGTGTGTGTGTGTGTTCACTCAGGTGTCAGCCCATCCTGACCACATTTGGGGATAGTGGGCAGGTAGCCTCACAGCTTGTCCTGGGGAAGTCTGTTCAGCTCTGAGATGGTACATTGTCTTCAGAAATGTAGGGAGGTACTTCTCATGAGTTAGGCATGCTGAAGGAAGACTGCGTCTAGTTCCATGGCATGGACAGTTCCATCTAAGTTCAGCACTGAGACCTACTAGGCACACTCTCTTCTCATATTTCCAGAGCTCTTTAATAATTTTTTCCTCTTAGAAGCTACATGTCTTTGGGAAAATTATTTAATCTTTTTAAGCCTGTCAGGTATTTTGGCTTCTGGCTGGAATTAAGACAATGGAACATGCTGTTTCTTGAACCTCCTGCTGGTCAGAACCCGTGAGTGACTAGTATTGGTGTTGATTACATAAAAAAAAAAACAGGAAAACAAAATAGCACAAAATAGTTTATGGTAAACAGCATGGGTTTAGAGTTAGACAAACATGGTTTTGAATCTAAACTCTCCCTCTTGCTATTATTTTTACCTGTAGTAAATTACTTAATCTCTGTGAATCTGAATTTTCTCATCTGCAAATTGGAATAATGGGTACCAGTGTCACTGGCTGTCATGAAGACCAAGTGAGAAAATGTGCAGATAGTGCATAATTAAATTTGAGCTTTGGAGACTATACTCCAACTGTCCCTTCTTGGTTATGTTCCAATCAAGAACCCTGGGTTTATAGTCAGTGTACTGTTACTCAAACGGGATAGTCATCACATAGCACAAAGCAAATCCTGTTTCTTAACTTGTGGTTTGCTCTCACTCCATGGCATAATCATGACTATAGAGTATAGAACGTCATTATACAGTGTAAATGAGGGGTTCTCTAGCCCACAACTCTGCACCTTTGTCTAGCACTCCTGTCCTCATACCTTAGCAGTCTGTCCGTCAGCTTGCTTCTCATCTACTTTGCTTGTCCAGTCCACTGTGGTCCTCCCTTGCCTTCTCCCTCATGTGGCAGAGCAGAACCAGCTGTCCTGAGACCTGAGTTCAACATCCGGTTTGCCCATTTGCATGTGTATGGTCTTAGTCCAAGTCATTTCCCTTTGCTGAGTCTCAAGTGCGTTGTCTTTGAAACAGTCCTGCTCTGCACTGCCTATGATGTAATGTTTGGGTAATAAGTTTAAAATTAGGACATTTTAGGGCTCTATCTGAGTTGGGGTATAGCTGAAAGAGCACTAAGTTTCATTTCTAGCCCTACCACTTATCGGTGGCGATCCTGGCTAATTCACCCACTCTAACTCACACTCTCTTGACTCAGTTTCCTCATACATACAATAAAGGTAACAATAATGACAACGAATGCTTATTGAAGTTTACTGTGTGCCAGGCATTCTTTTAAGTACTTGACATTTCTTAACTAATTTACTCCTCACAATAATCTCATGAAGTTGCCGCTATAATCATCCCCGCAAAGTGAAGATGCATAGGCACAGGGTGGTTAAGCACCTTGTTTCATTAAGAAGTATCACATTTAATAAGTGGCAAAGGTGCAATTCAGAACCAGTCTGTCTTGTTCCAGAACTCATAGTCTTAACCATCATGCCATACTGCCAACCATGGTGCTGTAATTCCTACCTTGCAAAGCTGTTGTGAGGCTTAGAGAGACTAAATAGACAACGTCCGTGATATTGTGGATGTTCAATCCATGTTTCACCTTTTTGAAGCTTAGCACAACCTAGGCTTAATAAACACTTGCTTTGTTGCTGCATTTGGCCATATGTCTGCTTCTGATGAACCAGTGATTTTCAGGACCAGATATGTATCTGGAGCTGTTGCTTTTCTGGAGACCTGAGATGCCATGAGTAATGTACCAGGGGCTTCTACTTCTAGGGAATCCTTGTAAGAGGGTGCCACTTTGTCCTTTGTATCAGTTCTTTGTTAGTGGTCAAGTTGGCTGACTGTCGTTCAATAAGGAATTGGGCTTTGTTGTAGAGGTGGTTTTTTTCTGAGCACAAGGAAGGCAAGGTCAGGTCTGCAATTTTCTCTGGCTTCAGGAACAAATACTCCTCCTGCTCCTGTAAGCCTGGGAGTCTCGAGAGATGTGGGGATTGGTGATGACCTCCTGCCTGGTTGGCTATTACACACAAAGCTGAGAGCAATTTCTAAAGTCTTCTCTCCATTTTGCTCTCTCTTTAAAAATTAAATGCCTGACACCGAGGTGTTTTATTCCCAGACCAGCTGGCCTTTAGGAGGATGGATTGGAAGTGAGAATATCTGATGACTTCTTTCCTAACCTCAGTGGTTTTCAAGGATGGGAGAGGCCGCAGGAAAGGAAACTGACCTTGTTCTTTTTGTCAACTTAATGAAAAGGAAATGAAGCATCAGTCTTGATGACTGAGTTCTATAGTGAAGGAGTCATGGGAAAGATGTAGGAGCAATGGCATGATGCAGGGTTTAAGAGTTGGTGAGACTGGGAGGTTGCACAATCCACATGGCATACTGGAATGAGGACTGGACTAGGAGCAGAGAGACCTGGGTTCTAACCTCAGACCTTCTACTATGTGTCTGTGTGGTCCTGAGTCAGTTACTGACCCTTGTGAAGATATTACATTCCGTGTTTAGTATGTAGGCAATGTAGTAGAGTGGCTAAAAGCAAGCTTTGTTGTGAATTTTTAGTCATACTGCTTCCTCCTTGGGTAATTTAGTTACTCTTCTCCAAGAGGCTCAGCTTTCACATCTGTAAAATTTAGAGCTTGGAGGCCAGGCCTGTGTTTAGCTAGTGCTTGAAATGGCCCCCATCATCCCTCTGCAGGTACATTCTCTTCTTCTCCTTGGTATTTTCTTATTCCTCCTTTAGAATTTAGTACAAACTTCTCTTTGGGTGGAAAACCTTCCAGATGCCCCCCCCCCCCCCGTTGATTGAGATGCCCTCCATCTCTGTATTCCCATCACCCCCAGTGACTTTCCCTGTCATTACACTTATCATTCTGTGAAGTCCTTAAGGGCCTAGGTCTGGTTCCTCTCCAGTGCCTCAGAGCCCTACACAGGATCTATTTCCAAGATGCAGTCTCCAAATACTTGCTAATAGAGTGAACGCAGCTCTTCCCAGGTCCAAAATTCTGCACTTCTAAGAGTATTGGTACCTAATTTTCAAAACAGACATAAGAGATATAATTTTCTTCTTTTCACAAAAAGGTAACAATTGTAATTTTTAGGCCATGCATGGTGGCTTAGGCTTATAATCTTAGCATTTGGGGAGTCCAAGGCTGGAGGATGGCTTGAGATCAGAAGTTTGAGACCAGTCTGGGAAACATAGCAAGATCCTAAAATCTCTAAAAAAAAGAATAATAATCAGGCATGGTGGTATGCAAGGTGATAGTCCCAGGTACTGGGGAAACTGAGGCAGGAGGCTCAATTGAGCCTGGGAGTTCAAGGTTACAGTGAACTATGATCACACCATTGAATGTGTGATCTGCCCCAGGTGGGAGAGGGGCTTTGTGCTGGCAGAGCACATACTGTGTCAGGACAGCATCCTCAGTCAACCCAGCAGCATATTTGGTTGCATTCTCTACACACTACAGCTGTTGTTAGGTTGCCGGCAGATGTGCTGGGCCTCTGTCCTGCTGGTGCTGAGTTCCCTGGTGCCTCTTGCTGGTTATTTCTACCAGGCCTGGATCCTGTTCTTTGTGTTCTATGATTGCATTGTTTGCGTAACCACCTATGCCATCAATGTGGGCCTGATGTGGCTCAGTATCCAGAAGGTCCAAGAACCCCAGGGCAAGGCTAAGAGGTACTGAGCTCTCACTCCAAGCCAGGCTGGCCTCATCTGCTTTGCTTTGGCATGTGAACCTTGCACAAGGGGGCACATCTGGGTCCCAAGAAAGCCCTAAATACAGGGCCTTCTAAAGTCCCTCTTCCCCCTGCCATACCCATACACAACAATGGACCAAATGTACCATACACTTGCTCTTTTTTCCACCCAGTGCCTCTGACTGTCCCCAAGGGCTGGTCTCCAAAGCTCTTGCTGTTGCCCAGGGAGGGAAGGTTCTGAGCAACAAAATTTCTTAAACAAAAAAACAAGATTACCCTGTCCCTCTTCTCCCTTGCCCCCAAAAAAACAATTATAATTCTTTACATTGATATAGAAATTCATGCTCGATAAAGTATTTTCCACATTTGTTAGCTAACATCCACTGCCTAATGGCTGATTAGCATTCAGGTTTAAAAATAATCCAATGCCACAGTTGGATCTCATCCAACTAGATTTCATGTTTGATTTACTGGAACTATCTCCAGCTTATGTACCCTTGCCTTGAACTGACTGTACTGCACAGGGCTACTGCCCCATCTCTTACCCCACGTGGTCTTTTCCATCTCAGATACCAAGCTCAGAGCTATCACTGACTCCCAGGTCATGGACCAAGTCTTCCGAAACCAGCTGGGCTGTGGGCTTACCCTCATCTCAGGGAGTCCACTTTCTTAGCCTGTTTTTTAAGCAATGATGTCTACATCAGGTATGTGATCTCCAAATTTACGCCTCATAGAGAGAGCTTGCTGTTAACAGAGTTATCAGCAGCAGGGGGAATGCAAAATTGTCCAACAGAAATAAATCTCAGAGACCGTTTTGTCAAGCCAACCAAGCATTATACATTTGCTGCTGCATGCAGAATACATGGGAGCAGAGGGAAGAGAAGGGGGAGAAACAGGCAGTGGAAGAGCTGAGACTGGCTTGCACTGTGGGCAAATCAAAGCTCTCTTTCCCCTCCGTGACCTGCTTCTCCCTGCCTTCCTGGAGGCCTTACGTGAGGTACATATGGTGTCTTTTCCTTCTCGATTAATTGCCTCTCCCCTAACTTTCATGACTTTCTTATTGTAGCTTTGGCACCTGAGGAGCTACATGCTAAAGGAGAACAAAGAAGCCTCAGAGTGCTGTGGGTGTGGGGCTTGAGGAGAGTGCTGGACACACAGCCTGAATCTTAGTAAGTAGGTCTTTCTGAACTTCACGTCATTTATCAGGGCTCCCCTTTGCCACTTGAATCTGTTTCTAGACCCTGCTTTAATTTTAAATATGCTATTCCTCTGCCTGGAATGACTCACTCAACCAAATTTCCTGCAGTCTTCAATGCCCACTGGAGTTTTGCTTCCTCCATTCAGCCTCTCCAGACTAATCCAGCCTTTTGCAACCTCTCTACTCCCTGATCTTGGGCAGCCTTTGTGGTTGGAATCCTAGAGTTGGTCATTTGGCTCTGTTGCCCCTCATTTCCTTCTTTGAACCGTTCTTCTGTGTGTGTTTCAGATCTCTTCCAGGAGATTCCAAAGTTGTTGAAGGAAGAACAAACTTTTCCCAGATATTTCTGTCTCTGAAAATCATTCTACATCTAGCCAGCTCCACTATCTTGGGCAGTCAGCATCTCTGAGCCACAGTTTCCTCCTCTATAAAATAGGATAATAATATCTGCCTTATAAAGTGCTTCTGAGAGTTAAATGAGTCAATATAACTAGCATTGAGGGCAATGCCTGGTACTTAATGACAATCAATAAATATTGTCAATAAATACTGGGTTCTTCCAGAAGACATTGGTGGGAGACTGTGCCAGAGATTCAACAAAAGATGACATTGCTAGGGTCTTTGGGGTCAGATTGCCTGGGTTCAAATCGAAAACCCATTGCCCTGTGCTTAGAGGAAACTCTGTAAACATTAGTTTCCTTATCTGCAAAAGAAGGATGATTATAGAATCTACCTCCTAAGGATTATACAAGAGACTACATGGAAAGCATTTGGCAAAGTGTCTTGTACTGAGAAATCAAACACTCAATAAATGTCAGCTACTTTTGAGGAGGTGGATGATATTCTTGTCTGCATTCTTAACAGTGCCATGCATTCCAGCTGCTCTGATGAGAGATCTGTAGCTACTCTGTAGATTCATGTCACACCTTTGGTGGGTCAAATGAATGAAAGGTTGCAAGAAGAGCCCAAGATGTGGCTTCTTCTACATGCACCTCAAGACCTGCTTCTGTGCTTTCCTTATTTTGTGGCTTTGAGAAAGTGAACCTCTCTATTTTTTTTTCTTTTGATCATCTAGGAAATGGAATAGTAATGTCTATCTTTAAGGGCTGAAAAAAGAACTAGTGCCATAATATGTGAAAGTACTTTTAAACTAAAAAGTGTGCTATAAAGGACATTACATATCTGTTATTATTACTCTTGTTATAATCAGTCAAGCAATATTTGTAGAGCATCTCTTCTGTGCCTCACTGAGCTGGGTCTGAGGAAAGCCCCAGCATACTAAGAAACAGAATAGCTGTGGTTGATGGAGGTACCATGACTTGGAGATGGTCAGAGCTAGAATTCCAGTTGCTGGCAGAGCCAGAGGTATCCCCGAGAGGTTCAGGCTCAATGCAATCAAGAGCTGGAGATGAGCAGTGAGGTCAAATCCTGGCTCTAGCTCTCTTGTATATTTACCCAAGCAGCATCATCTCTCTGAGCCTCAGGTTTTTAAAAATCTACTAAATGGGACTTAATAATGAATGTCTTGACCCTCTTTGAGGCTCCTTGAGGGTCAAATGAGATGACAATGTTTAATTGTTGTGCACACTGTGGCTCACAACATGTTCTGTGGCGTTTCCTGGTGTTCTCACTAAGTCTACAAGATCTTGGAAGGGATCGGTAGTTGCCTATATTTCCTCAATGCTTACAATATTACTGGCTACTCAGAAGATGCTCAATAACTGAAAATGGAGACATAAAGCATTGTTGCTGTTTATCTTATCAATAAGCGTGATTGTTTTTACCCCCTAAATTCCCTGCCAAAAAAGTGCTTTTCCTTTAGTGAGGTTGCCTTTAAGCTTTACTTATTGAGGCTGCTGCAGCTACTACTACTTGTTACTGCTTATTAAACACCTGCTACATTTAAGCTCTTGTGCTAGACACTTAATATGAATTATCTTTAGCACTCCTGGCACTTCTGTGTGATGGGTATGGAACCTAGACTCAGACAACCTAGGGGAAACTTACTCAAGGACACACATCCTATGATTGGAAGAATAAGTATTTGAACCTGGTTTGTCTGATTGCAAATTCTAGGCTTGTTGCCTCATACCCCACTGCCACTGGAAATCCAGTAAGGAGTGCAATTGTCCTTTAATAGCCCACAGTAGAAGGAGGTAGTGGCTTCTCCTGTGAGTGGATTAGAAGTAATTCCCACTTTGAGAACGCAGGAGGTAGGAGGAGCAGATAGGCCAAGGTAAACAGCTAGGGAAGCAATTCTTCTTTCAAAGGAGAAAAAAAAAATCTGTATTTGGATTCTTTTTTACACATCCAACCCAGCAGAAAATTGGTTTGTGGAAGACGTAGGTCGTGGCTCTGGCCCCAGCATTGGGATGCCTTATATTATACACTATATTACCAGAGTAATATCGTGCACTTTATTAGCACCAGCAGGATTGGGGATTCCCATGGGGTCTGTTCTTTGCTGTCAGATGTATAAGGCCATTTAATCTCCTTTATCAGATCTAGTTCTGCCTCTCCTACCCCCACCTCCTCTTGCAGACCAATAAAGAAAATTTCTTCAGATTTATTGGGCTGACACCAGCCTTTAAATAATCCTCCATCCTTCCCAACTCCAGTGTCTAATAAGCAAGCAAACCAAGAAGGTGTCAATGCCTTGAAAATCAGCTTTGTGCAATTGAATAGCAATTTTCTTAGGAAATTTGTAATTGGAGCATCATTCCTTAAGCAGAGACTGGAAGAAGAATTCGTTGCTTAGCCTAGCTAGCTCTTGTCTCACCCAGGCACTGTGATTTTTGGGGACAAAGCTGGCATTCTTTCATCAGAAACCCAATTGTACCTTTGGTCCTGGCTACAGGAGAAAAATAGCTACAGCCACTTGAGAGACAGGATAATTTTCCCTGGACAGAAACTGGGTACATGCCTGGCCTGTTTATGGGCCACCTTTGGTGGAACCAAAGATGATACTCAGGATTCAAAGAGATTTGTGTTCAAAATCTCAGTTCTGTATTTATTCTCTGTGTTCTATGATATTTATTCACATATGGAGAGTGCGCCAGCCCTGAGATTGGTGCTGGTGGGTCTTGGGATTAAGACATGGTCTACCTTTGGAGAGATCACAATCTCATTGATAGAAGATATGTATGAACACTTGCTATCAACAAATGGGATAACTGCTATGGGGGTCTCAAAGAGGCCCCTGGCCCAGTCATGGAACTCAGAGCAGGAATCTGCACGGAGAGGATGCCTGAGCTGAATGCATCCTTAGGTTGGTTCCTTCACTTCTGAGCCTCAGTGGCCTCAGCTATAAAATGGGAAAAATATAAAACAACCCTGAAGGGCTGTTTGGGAAATACACTGTACTATATACAACATGCTTAGCCTGAAGTCTACCACATAATAACTAGTATTATTTAAAGGACACAAGGAGCTGAACAATAACATGAATAGTCCTTTTTACTTATATGACAGAAGTGAAGAGCACTCTGGATAAAGATCTGGGAGGCCTGCTTTAAACTCTGCATTAGGCTCTGCCTCTTCTTAGCTGTGTGACCTTAGGCAAGTCACATCGTCACTCCTGTGAACCTTGGCTTCTTCTCCATCAGATGGGGTTAAGGTTAGGAGGATCAAAGAAGATAGTTAAATGGCAAAGAACTTCACAAATTCTAAGGTATTGTGCTTCTTGAAGGGATTTGTCTTATTACTATTATCATCAGAACTTACAGGGATGGATAATGTGGAAAGTCAGTTCTGCAGAAAAGAATAGATTGTTAGGTGCCCAGGAAGTGAATTGGAGATTGAACAAGCCCCATGCTTGGTGCAATAAGCCAATGAGGTCTATCTGCAGAGGATAGTTTTAAGCACTACTTCTTAACTATGAGAGGTTGGGAGGAGAGAGACATGTAACAATTATCCAGGGATTTTTTTTTTCAAAATGTGTGTATACATATACACAGCCCACCTCACATACCCTCTTGCCGAAGGTATATCAGAATCTGCAGTGGGCATTGGCAGTATATATTTATAGAAAGGTGATTACCCACCACTCTTTCCTAAAGTTAAGTTCCACAGTTTCAGAAAGCATTGAAAAGCCCGCTGGATGATAAACTGCCATCTCTCTAACTCTTGTCATCACCATTTTACCCTATTTGCTTCACCCTCTGCCTAAAGCATATTCTAATGGATTAAATACTTAGTTTCCAGATATGGCTTCTTCATTTCTATTTTTCTGTCTATCCAGCCAGTATTCTGCCAGCTGGGCAGTTTTAAAACTTAGGAACATTTAGATGTCTGAATTATAGGACTACAGAAACTATCAGACCTACAGAACAGGGACATTTTCATGAGCAAACAAGAATTTTGAGAGTCCTATTAGAGATGACGATTCCATAAGATCTGGAGAGGTGCAGTCTCCACTGGTGGTCCTGGCCATCATTGGCACAGACTTGGTGATACCGTGTTGCATTTGTATAGTTCCCCAGGGGCACAAAACGCCTGCACACTATGCTAGTGATCTTCAGGGAACTCTGTGAAGTCACCAGAGCAAGTAGCATTGCCCCCATTTCACAGATAAAGTGAGACGTTCAGAGAAGTTAAGGAATGTCCGAGTGGTCACAGAGTCAGTAAGGTACACAGGTAGCACTCATCTGGTATGCAGGCTTACAGGCCACCATGTGTTGGGGATGTTTCCTGCTCCAGAGGCTGTGGCAATGTAATGAAATCTGACATGGTTTCCTTGCAAGGCTGTGCCAGTGACTGTTCTTTCAGACAGGCATGCTCAGGAGCTGTTATCATTTTACAAGCTGATACCAATTATCTGTTTAAAATTCGATGTCTTTCAATACAGCTCTTTGAATCTTTTCCCCATTGTTTAGGGTCAGGTGTTCAGTTCTTTAAGAACCGTGTGAGCAACGAGTGAGCAGATCATTTCTAGCAATATATATTTGATCCCACCACCCTAGAAGGAAACCAGCACAACACAATAAATTCTGATTCATATTTTCTCAGGCAAGCTGTATTTCAGTAGGGACTTGGAGAAAAAGAAAAGAAATATGTGTGTATGTGTGTGTACACATTTGTATGTGTGAGTGTGTGTGTGTGTGTTTCTAAAAGACCTATCAACAACAATACCCTAGAGAAAACCACAGCTCTCCAAGAATGACCCTGGGGTAAAAGAAAAATCAATCTCGTAGCTTTCCACCTGGGCTGGCTGATGATCCAATGATAACGCCTTATAACTACACTAAGTTTGCCAAATGTATTCACATTGATCATATATATTTATGTGTGTGTATATGTATGTATATATGTGTATAAATGTGTATATTTGTGTATATATAGCAGATTCTTACCAAAGAGGACTTAACCTTCTGCTGGCACTTGCTACACCACTTTTTATGTCTTATTTTGTTGAATTATCCCAGAAACTATAATAAGGGTAACATTATCTCCATTTTAAATTGGGGAAATGGGTTTAGTGGGACAAAATGGTTGATCCCAAAATGCATAGCTGGAAAGGCCCTATGTTCTTCAGTAGAGAGGATCAGAGACTCCACAACCACTGCTCTTTAACTTGTTATATGGCTGGCTCTATAGTTTCACATCTGTAAATTTTTATTTAAAATTTAAAAAATGACTATGCTAAAGGGCTCTTTTCCACCTTCCACCTCCCCACCAAACCCTTGCTTGCAGAAGAAACAAGAAGTCTTTGTTTTCCTGGAGTGACCTCTCCTGGCCGGAAGAAAATGTAAAGATTATCTATTTTAAACCAGTGTTTTGTGGCCATGGTCATGTTAGAAACACCTGGGGTGCTTTCTTCACACATAGGATGCCTGGATCCCACAGATTAAATCAGAATCTCTGGGGCCATCAGTTAGTTATTTTTTAAAATCCTCAGTTGATTCTACTGTGGAGCCAAAACAGAGAATTACCCACTGCAATTCACTGATCACTCTTTCTACAATATCCCTGTAAAATTTTCAACCATCTTTTGCTAGAAGGCCTCCAATGACAAAAAGCTTACCATTCTAGGAGACAGCTAATTTTATTTTTGAGCTTCCCTTTTAGGGAACAAATAACGCAAATAAACAAACCAAAACCTTGTTATGGGTCAGGCAGTGTCACTTCTGTTATCTCATTTAATACACACAGGGTTCTTATTATTGTCTCAAATTTAGAGATGAGGAAACTGAGGCTCATTTATGCCTTCATTCAGCAAATATTTACAAAAATATGTATACCTGCTAAATGAAAAGTCTATTATAAGCATAGGTAGACACCAGTGAACACTGGATAGACACTGGCATGGCCCTGGTCCTCAGGGAGCTTTCATCAGTGGGGAAAGACCGTCATTAAAAACCAGATTGCACAGCTAATCAATTACAATTGTGATGTGTGCAATGGAGGTGAAGTGCAGAATGTAGTGATCATTTGTAGCAGGTGGATCTGGCCGAGGGGCTGTGGTACAGGTGTGTGTGTGTGCAGGTGCATGTACAGGAGACCAGGGAGGATTTCCTCAGCGGAGCCCATATCTTAGTGAGCTGTGAAGGACAAGCAGAAATTGACTAAGGAAGGGTGGTGATGAGCATGGAAGGAGTCAGCTGTGTGAAGGAGGTCCTGAGGCTGGAAAGTGCCCAGTGCTTTTGAGGAACTGGAAAGTGGCCAGCCAGTTGTCAACCTTGGGAGAAGGACCCTAGAGGTTGGTGGGAGTGGGGATTGGACAGGCCCAGTCTGGTCCTGGTTATTTAGGACAGAGAAGCCTTTGCAGGATGCTAACCAGAGGTGCTGCATGGCCAGATGTGTGCTTGTCAAGGATGAAGCTCAGCTTGGAGATGTGATGAGTCTTCTTCCCTTACCCCGTAACTGCCTGCTTTTCTATATAAGAAGCATTTCCTTCTTTCCTTCCTTTAAAAATGTACTCTTAAACTAGAGAGAATGCGTCAATAGCTTCCCATAGAAGAGTTCTGTGTGAGGAGGGGAGGAGAGAAGGAACACAGACAGAAACCCATAGACAGAGGAGGGGCCTTGGGAAAATGGGCTGTGGGTTCAGAGCCCATCTCTCTTTCTTCTAGTGTTCATATCACTTTCTTATGTTTTTAAGAATAATGTATCCGCATTTTAAATTGAAACACACAGAGGGACAGAGAGACAGAGGGGGAGAATGGCCAGAATTGTGGGAGTTTATGCTTTAGAAAACTATTTGGAGAGTGTGTATAACCTTGTCTTAAATACCTTTTTAAAAACCACCTACAATCTAAAAAGAGACTCTGATGCACTGTGTGTTGCTAGAATCTGCATTTCGGAAGTGTGGATGTGTGTCTCTCAGTCAGTTGGGGAAATGGACTTTTCTCTCTGTGTGTAAAATGCCATCACAGAAGCCCCCATCTGGAAAAAATACAGAGATTGTGGTCATTGAGTATTTAATTTAAATATTTGACTCTGTGAACTTTTTCTCTCTTCTTCCTCATTTCTCAGGACCCTCTCCCCTAACCGGGCAATACACTGGTACCAGCCCAGCTTTCAAGCTCAGATTCAGGGACACAGAGACCAGCAGAAGCAGGTGACCGCAGAGTTATAGTCTAAAACACAAACTCACTCATGTACAGGTATCCACTGGCCTCCCCACTCTCCTGCACAGACACATGCAGACACCAAACACCCACAACTTTTACCTTCAGGAAGCAAAACATGCCTCACCTGGCCTGATGTAATGTCCCAGAAACTTTCTTCTCCCACACCTGGAACTTCTTAACCTCACCCTCAGCCCTGGCTTGGCTCAACCCTGACCCTAGGGGTTCTAGAATGCCCATGTTAGAGCATTCTAACATGGGTGCCTGGGCTCCTGCTCTGACTCTCTTCCCAGTTCCGGGAGTTGGACTCCTAAGCAGGTGGTGTCACTTGGTCATGGTTTTGTTCTCTTGAGTGCATACATCCCCTCTTCATAGGCAGCCCAAATCTCTGCTGCTTTCTTATGTCAGCCTTTCTCTCTGTGCCCCTCCTGGACCGGAGAGGATCTCACCCAGAAGGCAAGAATAGAGTATTTTATCCCTGTGCCATCTCACCAGTACTCTGCACAGTGTAGGTGGTTATATACAATACATACATACATATTTATATGTATGATAAATATATATGTTAAAAATACATACTAAATGCATGTTGAATGGCTGAAGAAACAACTCATACTACTTCAGAATTATATTAGCACTCATTTTTTTGTGATGCTAATTTAGTATCTTTATTGATTGATTCATTCCTTCAAATATTAACAATTATTTATGAAGCATATACCAAGTGCCAGACTCTGTGTTAGGTACTATGGGGAATGTGCATAAGGTGTATAAAAAGTGCTTGCTACATAATAAGCATATTATAAATGCTTGTTAAAAAATAAAGTAGATGCAATGAGTCATGATGCCTACAAGTTAGGTGGGTGGCCTTTATCTTGGTTTCTTTATTGCTAAAGTGGGAGAATAATACTCCTAATATCCCAGTGCATTTGTCAAGATTAAATCAGATGTGTAAGTCAAGCATCATGGCTGCTGGCAAACATTGGGACCTCCAGAAATACTTGACAAGGCGAGGAAGCAATTAACTGTGTCTGAATGACTGAATGAAGGGTTGAGTGTAGGAAAATGAATAAGTGAGTAAGGGAATGAATGATGTCCTTCTCCCTGCTCGCGTATCTTTCTGGCCAATGCTGGGTCTGCTGACTTTGTCCCCTGGGCTGGGGCCTCCTGCCACTCTACTCTGCAGATACCAGACTTCATCACTCTACCTTCTGGGTTCTGGTCTGCTTCCAGGCTACAGGTCCTGCTTGGCCCCTTGCCTACTCGCTCGTAGTCTGAGAAAGGGCAGAGTGGAAGGAGCACAAGCTTTGGAACCAAGTAGACTTGAACAAATTTCTTATCCTTTCCCAACCTCCAGTTTCTTTTTTACTTGTAAAATACAGGCGAGAACACTTGGGGCTATTTGGGAAATTAATGTGTAGAAAGTACCTAAAACATACAAGATGCTTATACTAATTATTATGTGCTTGCTGAAAGACTCTTACCAGAATATAACTGTTCGGTTATATTCTGAACAGTTATATATCACACTTCAGTTCTGCTCATCCAGAATTGAATCCCAATTTTGGGAGCCCTGAAGGCATCCATATGAATTCAGCCCCCTTTGTGTTCTGTAGGAAGAAAAGCAAAAACATCTATACTGTTTTATAAGCCATCAAGCCTTCTGATTTTTCCCTGAATCAGACATTCAAAATATCTTTTCAGTGTCAGTTTCTCCTGCAGTTTCTGCCTTGAAAGAGCATAATGATCCCTTACTTTCCTTTTGGGTTGACTGTTCTCTAAGAGTTACAATGCTTGCATTAGAGAAATGCAAATCAAAACCACAATGAGATACCATCTCATACCAGTTAGAATGGCAAGCATTAAAAAGTCAGGAAACAACAGATGCTCATGAGGATGTGGAGAAATTGGAACAAATGCTTTTACACTATTAGTGGGAGTATAAATTAGTTCAACCATTGTGGAAGACAGTGTGGCGATTCCTCAAGCATGTAGAACCAGAAATAATATTTGACCCAGTAATCCCATTACTGGGTATATACCCAAAGGATTATAAATCATTGTATTATAAAGACACATGCACACGTATGTTTATTGCAGCACTGTTCACAATAGCAAAGACTTGGAACCAATCCAAATGCCCATCAATGATAAACTGGATAAAGAAAACATGGAACATATACACCACAGAATACTATGTAGCCATACAAAGAATGAATTCATGTCCTTTGCAGGAACATGGATGGAGCTGGAAATTATTATTCTCAGCAAACTAGCACAAGAACAGAAAACCAAACACCACATGTTCTCACTTGTAAGTGGGAGTTGAAGAATGAGAACACATGGACACAGGGAGGGGAACATCACACACCAGGGCCTGTCAGAGGATGGGGGTGCTAGGGGAGGGAAGCATTAGGAGAAATACCTAATGTAGATAACGGGCTGATGGGTGTAGCAAATCACCATGGCACATGTATACCTATGTAACAAACCTGCATGTTCTGCACATGTATCCCAGAACTTAAAGTATAATAATAATACTAAAAAGAGCTACAATCCATTCATCTGTTGATCCATTCATCCATCTATCCAACCACCCATTTGTCCATCCGTCCATCCATCCATCCAACCATCCATCCATGCATTCATTCAATTCAGAGGAACAGAAGCAGGTCACAGTTGCTGCAGTAAGATCTGTAAGGTGTGCTGGGTGCTGGGGTAAAATTCTAAAACTGCATTCTCGAAAGAAGTCTGCTGGTTGCACTAGGATCTCTAGCACAATGCAGAGCCCCACTCCAGTCTACTGAAAAAGAATCCGTAGGGCTGAAACTCACATCTCAAACCAGCATCCCAGTGGCTCTTATGCAGCTTAAGTTTGAGAATCGCTCACTATATCATGGAGCATTTTCAACATCCTTCCAAAGAACTTGAACTTGAGGGAGACCTCAAGGAGTAACTGAAAGGCCAGTTAGAAATGGCAGAACTTGGCTTATGAGTGAGTCACCTGAAAACCTTTATTTATGCACTCATTTAATAGAGTGCAAAATCTGCACCAAGCACTGTTTGGTTGCTGAAAATATGTCAGTGCAAGGGCTGATAGGATTCCTGCCTTTAGGAGGCTAACAATCTAATGAGGAGGGACAGACAGTGAGCATCTAACACATATATCACATATATCTTTTGGAAATATTAATGTAAAAAAGTACTATTATGGAGTGGACCAGAGGTTACCCAGGATTGAGGACTGCCTTTTCCATGGCCATGCCCTCAAGTGTCTCTGAGGGAGGGAGGACATTTGACCTGAGACCTGAATGACAGGAAGGAGCCAGCCTTACCAGGATCTTGGAGAAGAATTTTAGGTAGTAAGTGAAATGGTGAAGACAGAGGCACAGATGTGCAAAAATATTTGAAGTGTGCAAGGGACATGTAGAAGATTGGGATGATTATAGCCTAAAGAACCAGTAAGAGGATGATAGAAGAGGGAGTCAAAGAAGTCAACCTTATAAAGCATGCAGTTTTTATGCCAATGGTCTCAGTAAGGCCCATTTCTGTAGATGGATGGGCAAGGGGAGAACAACATCTCTCCAAATGGCCTTTGATGCATTGACTTCTCTGATAGAGGACCGCTGAAACCTGCCCATGCTGAAAATCCTACTGCTGGAAGGAAAACCCCAGCTCTGACTTTTTACTGCTTGTGATTAGATTTTCCAGGATTGCTTACTCACTCTAGCTAGAGGCTAAAGAGCACCATGAGGTCACAATAGCCTGCCCCACTAGCAGTTACTTTGGATTTGCTTGTCTGGAAATGGTGATCTTCGTCAAAAGCTTAGCTTGATCCAACATCAGACATAATCTCATTTGAAAAGAAATGTTGCAAAAATATTGATTCTACAAGCCTACTGCTTTTGAAAGCCAGCAAGCTTGTAAACAAGAACTGAGAGGAGTAGAGAAACCGTGTGCTTATTTGTTATGCAACAAACCCTAAAAGCTGTTTATAAGGTCACCCAGATTTTCTGTGTTGCTCAATCCAGTGGTCACTTTTCAGAACTCATTTCACTAGATATCCAAGCACAGTTTTTATATAGGGGACCACTCCCTCTTTCTTATTTTCTTTTGGCTTTTTTCTGTCACAGTCATACTTTCCTGGTATGGGCAACCTCCCTGGTTTATCTTTCTGAATCTCCTTTGTCAGCTTTTAGCTCAAAGAGCAGCCCTTAAATGCCGATGTTCCTTAAAGCTTAAGCATAAGTCAGCCAGTGATAAGCAAAACGTTTAAAAAAGGTAATATGCGAGTACACACCGGGAGAACTTTGTTCGAACGGGGCTTCAGTGAGGTGTCTAGTTCAGAGGATTCATGAAGAAGAGTTACCAGACTGAAGGAGGAGACAGAACAGCCCAAACAGACTTGGAGAATAGCAGGGCATGGCATGTGGGATTTGGAGGTAACAGAGCCAGAAGTTTATGACAGGAAGCTGCAGAGAATAAGGATGGAAAGGCAAGCAGGAACAGGTGGATGAAGATCTTTTTTCCCCTGCAACTATGTTGAGACACTGAAATGTTTTAACCTGGAGGGTGACATGTTTTGCACTTCAGAAACCGTGTAAAAGATAGAGTTAAGTGGGTGCAAGACTCAGGCAGGATTACAATTAAAAGGCCTTTGGAGTCATCCAGGTAAGAGATGATGTGACTTGGCCTAAGATGATGGCAAAGAAACAGAGAAGGGTGGATGGATTCCAGTGGACAGGTATGGGAAACAAGTAGGAGGTGAAGTCATCAGACATAAATATGTCTGATGAGGAGTACAGGTACTGAAACCTTGATTTAGGAAAGCACAAAGAAGTAGACTACAGATTCAGACACTTTTGTGATTAAAGAAAGTATGCTGGCTTCGTCCAAACTTACATGACTGATACGGTTTAGCTGTGTCCCTCCCCAAATCTCATCTTGAATTGTAGTTTCCATAATCCCCATGTGTTGTGGGAGGGACCCAGTGGGAGGTAATTGAATCATGGGAGTAGTTACCTCCATGCTGTTCTCATGGTAGTGAGTGAGTTCTCACATGATCTGATGGTTTTGTAAGGGGCTCTTCCCACCTTCACTCTGCACTTCTTGCTGCCACCATGTGAAGAAGAATGTGCCTGCTTCCCTTTCCACCATGACTGTAGGTTTCCTGGGGGACCCACAGCCGTACTGAACTCTGAGTCAATTAAACCTCTTTCTTTTATAAATTACCCAGTTTCAGGTATGCCTTTATGAGCAGCATGAGAACAGACTAATACAACGACCCTTCCTTTAATCTCAAGACTTAAAATCTCTCTTTATGAAATGTCTGGATTGGAAAAAGCCTCAGTGATTCTCAAAACCCCTCTTAGAGATGTGGAAACTGAGGCCAACAAAAGAACCAGTTGCCTGAAGCCATATAACTCTTCACTTCTATTCCTTATACCAAATTTGACCTCTACAAGTCAGATCACATTGACCTTTTTAGATCACTGTAGATTCTTTCTTTCTAACATCAAGTCCTTACCTGAAAATACTTATCTGAAAAACACAGCTGCAGTGTTAACATCTATTTTGTTTATTTCTTTTTTGGAAGGGACGCTAGCTTTTCAAATAAGCTCTAAGAACCAGCATTCTGAGGCAACAAAATACTAAGTGAGGGCTGAGGTTTTCTTAACGCTATTGGATCTGGAACACTGATAACCCCACCACCTCCCACTAGCTCTGTTTGTCTTATTTAACTAAAAGTTTTTAACAACCATCTGATTTGTACCCAAATGGAACTTGAATCAGAGGAAATTAGAAATCATTCCAATAAAATGTACCCTGATTCACTCCTTCTGTCTTCATGAAGTTTTCCTCCTAATTAGGGGTGGGGTGATGGGAAGAATGAAAAGTCTTGAAGTGCTGAATACTCCATTAATATGTGATAAGTTGGGTTTAAGTTTCCCCCACCAGCTGCATTTATCTGAATTTCAGAGAGCTTCAAGAGTAGGGGAGATGGTATTTCCATAACACTGGTTATGCCTAAGAGGCGAGGGAATAATGGTAGGAAGATTTGTGCAACCTTCCTAAAGTAAACCAACCAGATGGCCTGGATGTTAGGGCCTCAAAATTACCGGAGGATGTGAATACTGTAGTCATGAAGAATGTGAGCCTTGCAGGTCACCTCTATGAATTCAATTCCTCATTCTACTACTTACTAATTGTGTGTTTTTTGACATTTTACCTCATTTTTGTATGACTTATTTTACTCATCTGTAAGATGGGGGTAATGATGCCCACATCACAGGATCATTTTTGGATTAAATGAGCAATAAACAAGGCAGTCCATATAAAGTCTACTTGGCACCTAGTGGGTATTCAATCTGTTCTTTTCTGCTGCTGTAAGAGACTTCCACTGGAACCAAGGAAGGAGGAAGTGGTTCATTAACAACTGGCCCAGGGAGAATACACTCTGCAGGAAACTGCAGGGTCATTAAACACCAGTGGAGGTAACAAGACCATTAATTTCCCAGGGTTTCCTTTATTGAGCCACACAGTGAGGTGATGCTTAACCCAGCAGGAGGGAAGGCGTTTGGAATGGGATCTGGGGAGCTGGGGATCACAGCTATTTTGTAAGGTTGTGAAATGTGAAATGCCAGGATTGTGCACTCCCTGTGTTGGCCTTGTGGATCATCCCCAAGGAGAGAGTGCCTGAAAACCATTTCTATGTGTTGGTTGCAGGCAGTGATGTGTAGAGTAAAGAGCATTGACTTTGGAGTCAGAGCTGACTATGAATCCCGTTTCCACTATCACTAACATTGAGGCCACAGGAAAGTGATTTCGTCTCTCATTGCCTCAGTTTTTCATCCAAAACAGGAGAAAAGTATGAGTTGCTGTAAGGGCAGAATTAGAGATACAGGAGAAAATACTTACAGAGTATTTTCTTCTTGGAATGTTTTTTTAAACCTCAAAGTCATAGGCAATGGAAAACATTATCTTATTATGATTGTAGCAATTTAAACTTGTGTCTTTTCTCACTTCTTTGTATTAATCTTCTCGTTCTCCTTCATTTGTTTGCCTGGAATAAGTAGATGTGTGAGTTACTGCTAGCAATTGTCAACTAATCATGCTTTGGCTAAAATTCATTGCAAAACTCATGAAGTGAAGAGCAGGTGCAGTGTGATCATCAGAATAAGTTATTTCATAAGAATGAATTTCTAAATGTGAAAAATCAATATCACTTCAGAGAAAATTTCTAGAAGAACTGAATAGACCCACATATCACCATATTGATTTGAATGGAATGCCTAAAGTAATTTTAGCTGTGGTTTTTTTAAGCAACTAGGACAAAAGGAGATTTTATAAGTTATACCGATGACTGTGTAAGACAGTGGAGTTTTTTTTTTTTTTTCCAAGATAAATCTCGATGTAGAGATAGCTCTTACAATGTTTTTACAAGGATCCAGGCAGCTGGCCCATGTTCTTACTGTGGCTGATGAGACTCTTCCCGTGCCTCTCTGGCTCATCTCCTGTCCTCCTCATCTTGATCTCTCTGTTCCATGCTTCTAGCTGTTCCTCCATCAAGCCATGAAAACTACCTCAGGGCCACTGCAAGATCAATTCCCGCTACCTAGAACACTCTCTTCCCCCAACATCACCTTGTTAATTTCTATGTATTTTTCAGAACTCTCCTCAAATAACATGTTCTCAGAGAAAGTGTCTAAGCCCCCAGATTCCTCCTTCTTAGTCCCTCATAGCACATTTCCCTCACAGAACTTATCTCAGTTTCTCATTAAGTACTTGGTCATGATTCATTTTCTACCTCATCCTCACGTGAGCTCTCTTAGAGGAAGGTAAGTTATGCTCACCAACAATTCCATGTACTCAATACAAGATCTGGCATGTGATAGGTGCTAAACAACAACTGGAATAAAAACAAATGTGGAATAAATGAATACATTAATTCTCTATAACAACACAACTTTTCAAATAAAAGCCTTTTGAACCTGAGGAGTCTGATGTTGCTTGTCTTCATCCTGACAGTAGGGATTATCTGGATGTGAATTGCAATAGACTTTTCTCAGCTTGGAAAGAAGACATTGATCAGGAGGAATGCTCTGGTATTATTTTTTTCCTATTAATTCAGTTGTGTGTTGGGGGTAGGTGGGAAGAACAAAGTCCAAACTGTTTCTCATGACATACAAAGTACTCCATGATCTTTAGGATCATCTTTCTCCAATTTGCATTCATAACATGTGCTCCTATCATGCAGACCTGCTGACAGTTTTATGAACATGCCATACCAATTCCAGCTTCTGTGCCTTTGCTTGTGCTCTTCCCCACACCTAGAACACCTCTCCCTATTGGGAAAACATGTAAAACACAAACTCCAGCTATGAATTCAAGCAGCTGTAGAGCCAAATCTTGGTTCTACTGCTTGTATCTTGAACTTCTTGAGGGCGTTTATATTTTAAAAGTTAGTGTAATAATATCAACCTCATAGAGCTGTTATAAGTATTAAATTTGAAAATGTACATACAGGGTTTATTTCTTTGAGTGGCAAATAAGTGCTCATTAAATTGTGGCACTGTTATGTCTTACTGTAAAATTCTTCTCATTGTAAGAAGAGATGGTAAAGTCTTCAAATGACTTTTTACTTGGTCATTTCTCCTTGGTAAGATAAGAAAAACTTTCTCAGCACACCTTACATTCACCTCCATTATACCAAATATTTTTATCGTTCTCTGATTGTCTGCATATCCATTTTTTCATCTAATTGTAATGTTCCTGAAGACATGATTCAAATAGTCCCTAAGTGTATTTTAAGCACCAACGACAATACCAGATATACTAGGGGCTAAATAACTATTTTTCAATGTATTAATAAATGAATTAATCCTAAACCAGTTAGAATAATAATTCAATATACAAAAAGATTAGATCAGACATTTTCATTGGCTCCTTAATTTGCTTATGTCTTGCATATGTGTCAATCAAACATATTTAGCCTTTGTGCTGAAAGGTCTATATAGTGTTAACATTCCTGGTCTTTAAGAAAACATTATGCAATGGATAAATGGTGGCTTTTATTTCATGCTCTTCTCTATTTACATTGGAAAATACCTATGTAGCATATTCACCAATTACTTTTTATAAGGTAGTTTGTTGTTGTTGTTAGCCTCCGGTTCTCAGCACGTGATACCAAAATGTTTTCGTTTCAGATTTGCAAGTGTAGTGGTATCAGTTCTCAAATCAGTTTGCCACATGAAAAATGTTCTACGACAAAGATGATTAATTTGTTTTCATTGTGTAAATGCTTTGAAATTGAAGGAAGCTTATCACTCATTGGATTCTAGTGGGTTATAACTGCTAGGAGAACTCCAACCTGTCACTGTCCCTGTAGCCTCATTTCTGAGCAAATCCCAGCTCACGTTCTGTAGTGCATTAACACTGGCAGCCTTCAGTTACCCACATTGTTTAATGCTCTTGCACTTTTGTCTAAGCTGTTCAATCAAGATACCTGGGCTCTCTCACCTCACTTATCTCCTGACAAACTCTTCCTTATCTCTCAAGGCTCATTTTATGTGTCACTTTCTCTAGGAAGCCTTCCTTGAATGGCCTAATCTGGTTCCAGTTTCTCCTCATTAACCCAATTTCAGTCCTGATTTTTGCTTTAATGAGGGTGTCTAGGGGGTGGAGGGAAGTTCAGCTTAATGTTTAAGAAAATAAGTGTTAACTCTACGAAGATTCTTTTAAAAACTAAAGGTAGAGCTACCATTTGATCCAGCAATCCAACTACTGTATCTACCAGAGGAAAAGAAGTCATTATATGAGAAAGACGCTTGCATGTGCACCATTCACAATTGCAAAAACATGGAATGAGCCCAAATGCTCATCAACCAATGAGTGGATAAAGCGTTTTATATATACACACACACACACACACACACACACACATATATAATATTCTTCTCTATATATATTATATATATAACATATGTATATTATATATATAATATTCCTCTCTCTCTCTCTCTCTCTCTCTCTCTCTATATATATATATATATATATATATATATATAATATATTAACACTGGCAGCCTTATATATATGTATATATATATATAGAGAGAGAGAGATAGAGAGGTGTATATATATATAGAGAGAGAGAGGTATATATATGTGTGTATATATATATATATATATATAGAGAGAGAGAGAGAGAGAGAGGAATATTACTCAGCCATAAAACGAATGAAATAATGGCATTCACAGCAACCTGGATGGAGTTGGAGACCATTATTCTAAGTGAAGCAACTCAGGAATGAAAAACCAGACATCATATGTTCTCACTTATAAGTGGGAGCTAAGCTATAATGACGCAAAGGCATAAAAATGATACAATGGACTTTGGAGACTTAGAGGAAAGGTGTCAGGGGTGAGGGATAAAAACAATATACATTGAGTATAGTGTACACTGCTCAGGTGATGGGTGCACCAACATCTCAGAAATCTCCACCAAAGAACTTATCCATGTAGCCAGACACAACATGTTCCCCCAAAACCTATTAAATTAATTTTTTAAATGTTAAAAGAAGGAAAGAAGTTTTAACTCTAAAACTTAGCCTGAGACTGAATTTGAATTCCACTGCTAAAATGGTTTGGCTGTATCCCCACCCAAATCTCATCTTAAACCGTAGTTCCTATAATTTTCATGTGTCATGAGAGGGACTCGGTGGGAGGTAATTGAATCATGGGGGCAGTTACCTCTAGGCTGTTCTTGTGATAGTGAGTTCTCATGAGATCTGATGGTTTTATAAGGGGCTTCCCCCCACCTTTGCTCTGCACTTCTTGCTGCCACCATGTGAAGAAGGACATGTTTGTTTCCCCTTCCACCATAATTATGTTTCCTGAGGCCTCCCCAGCCCTGTGGAACTATGAGTCAATTAAACCTCTTTTCTTTATAAATTATCCCTTCTCAGGTATATCCTTCTAGCAGTGTGAGAACAAACTAATACAAATAAATACTAACTTTGTGATCTTGGGCAACTTACAGACTCTCTAAGACTGCATTTTTTTTTTTCATGAAATGTGTGTTTTCAGGACAGATATTAATATTAGTAAGGAAAGTGTTCACTACCTATATCAAAACACTCATATACCACATTAAAAGGATCTATTTGTTTCTCCTGCAAGACCTCAAGTAATCAATCATTTCGGGTTGCCCAGCACAGAGGATTTCTGGAATGCAGGGCTTCCAGTATTAAAACCAGGATAGTCACAGGTAAACCAGGACAGTCACAGGTAAACCAGGATGGTTGATCACAGTTGCCCTCACTAGACCATAAATAACTTAAAAATAGGGACTCTGACTTCTAGGCTTTATATTCCCAATGCTGAGCACATTGCTTTTTAAGCAGCAACTTACAGTAGAAGGAGTGGGATTAACGGGCATGCATCACCTAGGGAACTTTCTCTCTTCCCAACCCTGCATAGATGTTTTCCTAACCTGGAGATTCCTTCACACTTCCACTCTAACCTCCGTCCTCACTACATTTGAAAACCACTGTACTGGTTAGCTATTGCTGCATAACAAGCCACTCCAAAACTTAGTGTTTTATAGCGGCAGATATTTAACTTACTAAACACAGTGTGAGTTAACTGGGGGGCTTGACTCATTTAGGATGGCTTTTCTTGTGTATCTGTGAGGTTAGTTGGCAAGTCAATTGAGTTTTCTAATCTTGACTGGGTGCTAGCGGATGTTTGGAACCTTGGCTGGGATGAATTGTCTCCTCAAGCTCTGCTTTATTGTGGCCCCTTCTTCCTCCACTAGGCTAGTCCAGGTTTGTTCTCATATGGAGGCAGGTTGCTGAGAGGAGAAGTGTGCAAGGCCTACAGGCTAAAAACAACCTCCCCATCACTTCTACTGCATATGCTTGGGCAATTAAAGCCACAAAGTCAGCCCAGATATAAGAAAAAGAGAAATAGATATCACCGATTGAGCTGCAAAATTGCATAACAAACAGCATAACTACATGGAAGTGCAAGGATTGTGGCCGTGTTTACAATCTTTCACAACTGCTAACCTAATACAAAGCAATGGTCAAAAAATGCTTAATCTCAAAGTAGTTGTTGTAAGTCAAATAATTGTCAGGTACCTATTCTGTATCTGGAAGTGTGTTCTTCACTACTCTAAAAAGAGCAAGATCTGGGAGGTATGTTGTCTAGAAATTGAGGGAAGTTTGTGCAGCAGGTAGATGTATTATTTGTGGGAGTTTATAACATAGTGTTAGCACAATGGTAAAGTATTCTTGCTGGGAAGTATGAAAGGAAAGTAAATCGCAGGACCCCAAAATCACTAAGCCAAAAGGAAAAGTCAAGCTGGGAACTACTTACGGCAAAACTGCCTCCCATTCCATTCCTTAAAAAGACAGCTACTAAGATTAAAAATAGCTACATACTTTCCTCCCAATGAATCTTCTTGTGGACAAAGGACAGACAAAACTCAGTCATCCCTCTGCTCGCTGAGATAAATGCATATCTGATTGCCTAATTAGAAACTTAAAAAAAAAATGCAATCTACCTATGACCTGGAAGCGTCCTTCCCACTTAGAGTTGTCCTGTCTTTCCAGATGGAACCAATGTACATCTTACATTTATTGATTTATGTCTCCTGTCTCCTTAAAATGTATAAAACCAAGCTGTGTCTTGACCACCCTGGGCACATGTCATCAGGACCTCCTGAGACTGTGTCATGGGCACACATCCTTAACTTTGGCAAAATAAACTTCCTAAATTGACTGAGACCTGTCTCAGACATTTGGGGTTCACAGAAGTAATATATACAAATAAAACCATAATGATTAAAAAAAAACTCAGCTGGCCAGTTTCAGAAAGTTTTATAAGTTGGCCTTAGAAATGGATATGAATTCGACATTGACTAACTGGGTTCCCCCAGAGTCTGGGACAGATTGGTCTGCTCTGCCTTAGAAAACGAGGAAGCATCAGACAGGGTTCCAGGGCCCTGAGGATAGGACTGTTCCTTACACCTATGCACAATCTTGGTCTTTTCAGGCTACTGCCATGGACCAGTGTTCATCAGGTTTGCTGGCACATTCATCATTCAATTAAAGAATTTTAATGACAACATTGGTGAAATCATACGGTTTGGCCCCAATTGCTGGCGAAGTGGAAGACAGTGAAAACAAAAGCACTCAGCTACCAAGGAGCCACTTAATTTGATGTTTTTTTTAGTTCAATGAGCTGAACAGTTGGATTAATTAAAACCTATTTTAGGGCCACTTTATATACTTAACTAGCACAAACAGGTTTTCAAGGCCTCGAGGGGTCATGGGTGAGAAGACCTTGAACACTAGCAGCAAGCTGCAGTTTCAGGGACACATGTGGCTTGGAAATCACACATTCTTGCAGAGGAACACTGGAGTTTATTGCAGATGTGGGAATAAACCAGGTCATAGCTATGGAGTAAAAAGGCCTTAGGAGGGTGGTGATTGGGGAAAGGGGAATGAATTAAACTAAGGCAGTGTTTACAGAATAGAATAGTACTGTCATTAAACCAGAGCCTGTAAGAGAAAAAAAAAATTAGCCTTGCCTGAAGGAGTTGTCCAGAGTAAACCTTACTCAGATGGAAGACTATCCATGGGCTGTGAACTCAGACTTCTAGCATGTGCTGCTTGACTGTAGAGCCTTGAACCTGGGATTGGGGCCAGGCAGGCTCCTGGGTAATCCTGTTTGCTGTGTGACCTGGAGCAAGTCCCTTCAACCACTTTGACCTCAGCTACCTCATCAGTGAAATGGATAGTATTGTTATAATATTATAGCTCTTATATCTATGACGGAGCTGCTAGAAGACTAATACTATCACATATGTAACACAAGTTGATGTTAGTTACAAAGTAAACCTTAGGTTTTCATGGTTCATAGGAATTCTTAGTTGGAATTACATCATGATGGCTTATGTTCAACTTCTCTGTTTTTATGGGCACAGTTTGTAGACAGGTGTAGCAGGTGCCATTCATGCCTCACTCATATCCCATAATGCTGGCAAAGGCTTCTTGATGCATTGGCCTGCAAATACAGCAGGCTGGAAATTTGTGTGTGGGAATTAATGTCTCCCAGGAGCAGCCTTCAAACAACTACAAAAAGGAATTGATAAACAAATACCCCAGCTTCTTCATTGCCTGAGTGAGACAACTCTGAAGAACTTTCTTGATCCTCTCCCGGGGGTTCTGATAGGATTGAGCCGCAGCTGCCCGCAGAGCTAATCTGTGTATCATCATCCCTGGTATTGGGCTTCTGCCCTTCCATGCCTCACTTCTCTACCCCCTACTGGTGCTTCTGGGGAACACCTCCCAAGTAAGCCACTTGGATTAAAATTTTTGTGCCATAACACAGTAGGGACTGTGTCTGATTCATTTCTGAATACTAGCATTTTGATGCAGGGGGCATAGATGCATGTTTGCAAAAGGAAATTTGAATTTAAGTTCTACCCTCTGGGGCTCTGACAAATAAGCCGGTTCTATTATTACCATGACAGTTCTTTGTGCCAACCTAGCTTTTATTTAACTCTCTCCCGGCCAACCCAATCTTCTTCTCCAAACGCTGCATTTCCGATTTTTCTAACTTTTCTCTCATGACTTGGTTTCAGGTTTTCTCTATATCCTAGACTCTGTGGTCACATAGATGTGATCAAATGATGTCAGCTCAAAACTGAGCCATGTAATGACTTTGATGCTTGCTCTGTGGCGAGGTAGAGGGGTAATTATTACAGGCAATGTCCTAAGTCCTCAGTTCAGTTAGATACATAGCCATGTTCTAATGCCACTGGCTAAACCCTTGAGTTTTTCTCAAATGCTGTTGGTATGCATACTCTTCGACCTCAAGATGTAATATTCATCTAACTATTTGTTCAATAAACATTCACCAGTGAATGTCTACCATATGCCAGGCTTTGGGTTAGGTTCTTGGCTTATAAAACTGAAGACAAATGCCTGCCTTTATAAAGCTCTACATAATCAACTGGGAGCCACAATAAACACATAATACATCATTTTCGACTGAGAGGCATGCAAAAAGATCATTGCAGTGCAGTATGATCAATGTTATATGACATAGCAGTAGTTCTCCTAGTGCTATCCTTGGACCTGCAGCATCAGCACCACCGGAAAACTTGGAAATGCAGGCCCTACTCATTCAGATCTACTAAATCAGAAACTCTGAAACTATGGCCAGCAATCTGTTTTAACAGGTCTCCCAGTGATTCTCGTGCTTCCTAAAGTTTGAGACCCACTATGACAACGAGAAGTAGCAGATTCTTCTGTTGAAGAGAAGAATTGGCACATGTCTGAGTGTGTGTTTACGTGTATGGAGACAGTTGGGTGAATATGTGAAGAGAAATCAAGGAAGGCTTTCTGGATTAGGGAACTCTGAAGTAAGTCTTGAAGGAGAAATATGAGGCTGTTGTCTATGTCTTGGTTTGGTGCAAACCCATCCTGAGACAACCTAAGTAATTTAAAGCCTAGATATTCCTAATGGTGAGTCAAAAACAGACAAAATGTTTTATCACAATTGTGTCTTGGTTGAAGACAAATCATTACTTAGCAGTTTATAATCACAGAATGGGAAATTTAAGGAACACATTTCTGTGTGACAGAAAAACTTCAGTTTTATCAAAGCATGCACTGGGGCTTCTGTTAAGTGATGCTGCCCTCCTCTCCTTACCCCTTTTTTGTATCATGATTTTAAACTCTTAAGGGCAGGATCTTCTTGACCTGACTTTCCCTTTTTAAATCTCCAAGACTCCAGCACAATGCTCAGTTCATAGTGCTCTAAAAGTATTTCTCCATTTGATTTCTTAGGAGCAAATGGTGCAAAGCTGGTTGTCTGTGCTCTTTTCTTTTGACCCGTGTGGCAATTGGTTTAAGTGATTGTAAATTAAAATGGCTGAGTTTAATTGAACAGATGTTTTGCTGTCACAGAGACATAACCTGCCTGTGGAGAATGATTTGGAGGTGTGGGAGTTATATGTTGCGTTTGTGGTCCCTAGAGTCTCAATTATGTATATCAACAAAGCAACCCCATAGTGCAGGTGATTTTTATTGTTATAGAATAATATAAAGTATAATTAGCTTGTACAAATGATAGCAATTCCTAATGCCTGTGTAGTGTTTTCTATTTTACGAAACTTATTCACATCCATTAACTCGTGTGATTCTCACACCTTTGTGAAACAGAAATTGACAGGTATTTCTAGAATTCTTACTTTTTAGGTAGAGAAGACATGGCTAGAACCAGTGTAGCATCACTTCTGCTGTGCTTTGTTAGTCAAAGCAGTTACAGACCAGCCCAGCTTCAAGAGGAGGATAAATAAATCCTACATCTCAGGAGAATGTCAAAAAAGTTGCACCATCTTTAATTTACTACGGTGACCTTGGCACTTTATCTCACTAAGCCTCAGTTTTGTCTGTGAAGTGCAAATAATACCTACATCATTAGGGTTGTGATAGGTACTCAGTGGCAATTACTATCTTAAACCAATGGGGAAGTCATCTGATTTATTTTAAGAAGGGACAATTGATCATAACATATGGCTATTTGGAAAGACATTCAATTAAAGTGAGAGGCATTGGTTAAGTAACAAATTTGACCGTTGTGAAGTCTTAAATGCTATAATCTAATTTCCAGATTGGCTTTTTTTTTCTTTAAAGCTAACACTTATAAAGTGTTTTCTATTGTCAAACAGTGTTTTAGGTTCTTATGTTTATTAACTTGTTTAATCTTCACAATCATTCTATGAGGTTGGTGGGATTGTTGTCATCCCCATTTCACCGTTGAGTAAAATCAAGGCATAGAGGGACTGAGGAACTTGCTCAAGTGAATGATAGAAGCAGAATTGGGCAGGTTGGATGTTGGTATAGAGGCTGTGTTCATCACTGTCATACTCTGCCACTTGTCAGGTTTGTTACCTGTACATCAAGTCACTCCTCCCATTTCAGGGTGGGGGTACCTACCTTTAAAACAAAGAACTAAAGCACAATTTGTCCCAGATTTTAAAATGGGGTAAATTTGGACTTCCCCATGAAATGTTGAGAAAATGTTTAAAGATTGAGAAATTTGAGAAAGCAGGAGATCAGATATCAGCTTAAAGTCCTCATGGAATTCTGCCAGGAGTCCCCCAGTGCTTGCTAAAAGGTAATTGCCTTTTTTCTGCAAACCTCCTCTGGGACTAAAGCTGACAGTGGGCATAGACCTTTGGTATTCAGCAAAGCAGAGGCAAAAGCTTAGAAAGAACACTATTTCCAGAGATCAGTATTCTGAAAGGGCACTTGTCAAGTGGAATTTCTTATTTGCTGCCTGAATCTTCAGAGGAGACAACTGAATTAATTAATAAAACAAAATAGACTACATTATTCATAGGTAATGACTGGTGCTGAGGAAGTCCATACCTCTAGTAAAGATGAAACCAAGCTAATTGGAAAAGAAATCAGCAAAATTCTGAATTATATCCTCTGTTGGTAGTTGTGGTAGTTGTTTGAGTTGGGCTAATTACTAGTTAATTTTGAACAACTCATGTTTTGGTTGGATATGTCATTAGGTAAATATATTAGTGGAGCTTGGTTCTCTGGGTGAAATGCTTAATTTTCTGAGTGACAACACATTTTACTTACTCATTGCTGCTGAAGAACCTGCCACTTAAAGCAAAAACAATGTAAAAAATATAATCAACTGAGCTACACCTTCCCGATATGCCAAGTGTTTTTAGTGCTACAGTCAGCATTTTACCTTAATTGAGTGATTTATGTAATTATGATGATGTGGTAAGAGTAGAGGCACATACCATTCTGCTCTGTTGTCTCCTTACCTTCAAATCCACATTTTGTGAAAGGAGGCAGATGGCACAAAGTAATGAAGATTTTTGGGTAAGTAATCTATGTGAAAGGAATGATGAATTATCTTCCAAAGGCAAACAACTAGCTAAACCAAGGAGCAAAAAAAGGCAATAATTTATTAGATTTGGAAAGGACAACTAAGAGAGGAGGTGAGTGGGTGGATAAAGGAACAGCATGGGAGTTAGAAGTAGGCTCTCTTTACAGCTCTGCCAATATTTGGGTGACCTTGGGCAAGTTCATATAGAGAGCTAGTTGGACTTGGTGGTCTTTAAGTGCTTTTTCATCTCTCATAATGCCATGATGTTGAGTCCCAGCAACAGTTCAAGTCCCTGAGAGATGGTCATTTAGCCACTCCCTGAATACCTTTCAAACGTGTCAAAAGTTGCCAGTGCTCACCACTGCATTCAGGCCCCACTGTGGTCCCCGCTGCATTCAGGTATGGCTACACTTAGTTTCTAAGTCTCTCTTTATGTCTCTGTGGGTCTGACTTCTGACCAATAGAATATGACCGGAAGTGATGTCCAAATTCCAGGCCTGGCACATAAAACCCTCCACTTTAACCCCTGCTCTCGTTCCTTGTCATTTGGCTGAAAGAAAAGCACTCCTAAGGCTTAAAGAAGGACAGTGCTGTAAGCTCAAAGAAACTTGGGTCCATGCATGACTGAGTTGAGCAGAGTTTTCTCTATCCCACTGACTTGCTTTGTATTGTGAGACATGGACAAGGAATAATATTTTGTGGTGTGAAGCCATCGAAAAATTCAAGGTTGTGTGTTGTAGCAATAAATATACCCTCATTAATGTAAGGGGATGAGAAACTCTTGACTTGAAGAGGCAATTCTAATTATAGTAAGTTCCTTCTTGATAACAGTGTTTTTTTAAAAATATGATTTAAAAATATGTCATTAGTCGTAGTAGTAGTAACATTATAGTAAATATTTAAATGACATGTCAGGTACTGTTCTAAAAACTAGACATTGTTAAACTAATTTAATCCTCAGAACAATCCTATAAGCTGGTTTTCTAATCCTCATTTTACAATAAACAAATTAAAACAAAGAGAGATTAGGTAACTTGCCCATGGTTACAAAGCCAGTACAGATCGTAAGTTTATATTACTAGAATTTTTTGAAATTAGACAGGTCAGACGTTGTTATTCCTGCCAATTTATGAGTAAGGGATATATAAATTAGAGCTCTTCTCATTGGAAGTTTTAAGAAACCTGACTGAAATTGACTTAAGCCAAAATGGTAATGAAGAGTTCACATAACTAAAAAGCCAGCCAGGACCTTAAAAGACATCAGGACCAGTCTTTTTCACATTCTTGACTCACCTGTTTTTTAGGTTGCCTCTTTCCATAACTTCTTATGGGATCAATAGGACTGCAGACAATTCCAGTACATATCTTTTTTTTTTTTTTTGACTGAGTCTTGGTCTGCCACCCAGGCTGGGGTACAGTGGAGCAATCTCAGCTCACTGCAACCTCTGCCTCCCAGGTTGAAGCAATTCTCTGGCCCATGCCCAGCTATTTTTTTTTTTTATTTTTAGTAGAGATGAGGTTTCACCATATTGGCCAGTCTGGTCCTGAACTCTTGACCTCAGGTGATCGGTCTTGGCCTCCCAAAGTGCTGGGATTACAGGTGAGAGCCACTGCGCATGGTCATCCAGCATGTATCTTTTAAGTTCATCCAAGCTAGCAGAAATAAGAGACCTTTTGATTTTCCTACAGTACAAACAAAAGTTTTGCCTCTCAATGGATTAAGTCTTGCCCTCAATCTTGAACCAATCAGTATCGCCAAGGAATTGTAATCCCTAATTGGCCAGGCTGGGTCAAATGTCTAGTCTTGGAGTCAAAGATCTGAATCAATTCTATCAGAAATGCATGACTAAGAATATAGAAGAGGTTGGTTATGAGAGGAAAACATGCTGATATACCAAAGGAAGGCATGAACATTGGGCAGCCAACATATAGTTAGTGACCTGTATTTAAGCCCGAGTCCCAGAGAGGTTAAAGGACTTGCCTAAAGTCATACAACTAATGAACTTGATGATACAGCCTATCTGCAATGAGTCTGTCTTATTCACCTTTGCCTATCCATTACCTGGCCCAGCTAGCTTTTGAATAAAGAAAGGAATGAATATCACATGATTAAGACTTACACCCATGTCTTCTGACTTTGCACCTTAATACTCTTTCATTGGCTGTCTCCAAGGCTGCATAGTACCCCTTACACTATGTGTGAAGATTAACAAACAATTGTTGTTTGCTATAAAAAGTGGCTTTAAGTTCCTCATGGTATATGCTACTGTGATGCTGGGACAGCTCCCTGTGCTCTGGCTTTTTCTCCCCCGGATGCAGCTGTTACTACTTGATTAACCATATCAGCGATGATGATAAGGGATTCAGTGAAATGATGGCATTTCTGCTTAGTCCTGTCTACCGTGATACGAAGCTGACAGATCCTTCTTTGAAGAGTCTCTTCATGCCTGGTAGTATTGGAACTGTCAACTACTGTACTTGGGAATCTCAATCAAACTTGTGATGATGGGAATAGATTTACATTTATGGCTTTCAAGTACAAAGCAATATTAATGCATTCATGTTGAACTAACATTATTCTTGGGGTTCAATTTCCAAGTGAGAGCTTGCCAGACAATTATTTTCTCAGAAGCTGCTAAGTAGAAATTAAGGAATAGGTAGAAATCAAATGTAGTTTTGAATTTTGCTAGTACCTTGATCATGCTTTTCTTGTATGTTCTATCTCTATCCTCAAAAAAAAAAGTGTAACTCTCCTATTGAATGTTTGTTTCTTCTAATACTGTAAAGAGAAAATGGATATCTCAGATCTAGTCTATGACCAGGTCTTATCTATTTTACCTTCTACATGTCTATTATATCCATCCTCTACTCTATTTTAATTCTTACTATCCTGGTCCAGGCTTTTTATATTGTTTGTGGTTTAATATAGTAAAACTTCACTTTTCATTCATGTTGTGGGTCACTGAAGGTTGCAGGGAGTTTCTGCTCTATATTATCATTCGGGAATCCAGATTCCTTCTATTATATGACTCTGCCATCATCTAGAAACATATCCTCTGCATATAGCAAGAAGATAAGAGATAGATACTGTAAGGGAAGTTATCAGAATATGGACCTAGAAGTAATATTCATAATTCCCATCCTCATTTTGTTAAGATTAAGTCACATGGGCTTCACCTAAAGGGACGCTGAGACATGTAGTTTAGCTGTGTGCACAGGAGGAAAAGGAATCCTCTTTGCCATACCCAGTGATATGGTTTGGCTCTTTGTTCCCACCCAAATCTCATCTCAAATTGTAATCTCCATGCGTCAGGGAGGGATCTGATGGGAGGTGATTATATCATGGGGATGGTTTCTCCCATGCTGTTCTCATGGTAGTGAGGGAGTTCTCATGAGATCTGATGGTTTATAAGTGACAGTTTTCCCTGCATTCGCCCCTTTCTCCTGCTGCCTAATGAATAAGGTACTTGCTTCTCCTTCACCTTCTGCTATGATTGTAAGTCTCCTGAGGTCTCCTATCCAGCCATGTGGAACTGTGAGTCAATTAAACCTCTTTCTTTTGTAAATTACCTGGTCTCAGGCAGTTCTTTATAGCAGTGTGAAAATGGTCTAATGTACCTGGAATATTGTAATAGTCTCCGAGATAACAGTCTTACCACATTGCCACCAGAGGTATCTGAAGTGTATTCGTCATCTTGCTGTTTTCCAACTATTTCAGTAGCTTCTTAGTTTATAAGAGAAAATTCAAGTTGTATAGCATGACACGTAGAAGGCTTCTTCATCTCTCCCTGCTTCTCCAGCCTGTTTCCTCCTAGGACCTTCCTCACACCTGGTGCTCCAACCTTTCTAAATTTCTTATGGCTCCAAAACATACAAGGCTGCTTTTTCATCTCCTGCATTTGTACATGCCACTTCCTATGCTTGTAATACCTTTCTCATCTTGCATTCCCATCTGCTGGTTGAGTAGCTATCTATAGCTTTTAAGATTCAACTCAGTTCCTCTGTGAAGACTTTTACAATACTCTGTGATCCCAGGTAGAAGTAACCACTCATGCCTTTGCTTTTATCCTGAGCCCTCTGTGAAGAGCATGCTACAGTTTAGGGGATGGAGAGAATAATTATTTTAGAATCTCAGCTTCACTGCATGCTAGCTCTATGAGCTTGGGTAAGTCACTAAACATTTATAAGATTTAGTGTGTTCATGCCAATAGATATAGCAGTAGGACTTCCTGTTATGGCAATTATAAAATTTAAATAAAATAATGTGTTTTAGTGCTTGGCACATAACACACACTCAATAAATATTAGCTCTTAATATTGCTGTTATTCCATATGTGTTGTGCTTTATGGACTCTAAGTAACTTGAACACAGGCACTGTATCTTCTTACTCATATTTGGTATATTCTGGTTCTGAATCATATACTTAGAGTATATTGTTGAATAAATCAGTAAATTAATGAATGAGTTATGCTAGTGTCCCACAAAAATTACCTCTATTTTTAGGGAAGATAAATCTCTCCATAGAACTCTTAGTGAAATGACAGGCGTGTCCTTTGTCCTGTGCGTCTGTTCTTACATCCTTCCTTTTCTTTATCCCTTCTTCTTCCCACTGTTTTTCCCAGAACTTTGTTCCTTCAAAACATTGTCCTCTCTGTGTCACTTTGTCTTTCTGCCTCTGTGCCTTTGCAATCATTGTGCCCATCCCTGCAATTCCATCATCCACTTTTGGTATCAAATTCTTGCTCATCTTTAAGTGAGTTATCTTTCTTCTAAAGCTTGTCTGTATTTCCACCCCCTCCCCCAAAGTATCTCTCGTTGTTTTCATTTTATAGGCTTAACAAGGACAACAGCCATTGTACTTGGAACACTTGCCATATGCTAGGCAGTGAGATAAGCAATGCATTCTCTCTCTCTCTCTCTCTCTCTCTCTCTCTCTCTCCCTCTCTCTCTCTTCCTCTCTTCCCTACCTCCGTGGCCCTTATAAGTTTCCTCTTTATATTTGTGCCCTTTTCTTATCTCTCCTACTAGAAGGTAGGATCCTTGAAACAAGATTCAAGTGTGAATCAAAATTGTGTTCTTTCTGATGTCTTAGAGTCAGGCTATTCAATAGTTGAAGGAAAGACAAAGACATAGAAACTACATCATTTTCTCTTGATCCTAGAAAAGGAGCAAGAGACTAGTATGGACCACAGGTTGAACAGTATTCTAGGCTGTGCCTGGACAATAATCAGGATGTATTCAGATTAATATTATCTTTTGATATTATTCAGTTCCAGTCATATCCTTAGGGCTCTGTCTGCAACAACACTGTGGATAGCCAGAATGACATCATGGAAAGTTAAGATGGATGAATGGAGTTGGAATTATCCAGTTTGAATAATGAAAAGTTGCAGGAAGCTGATACACAGAACCTATAAAAGGGCCATTCAGCACAGAAATGGTTAGTCAGCAGTCAATAGTAGAATGGATTTAGGTTATAAATAAGAGAGTTCTTTCATATGACCACTTTTTGACTTATTGAGAAATATTTTACCATGTGTATCTTGAAAAGTAGTATAAATATGAATCTTCCCAGAACTATTAAAGCATCCTCATACCCACAGACTGAAGAGTGTGCTAGATAAGGTTTAGAAATTGAGTCCAAGATTTTTATGCCTCAACTTTTTTTTTTTTTAAATGAGAATGAGAACTAACATTTATTGAGCCAGGTATGAGACTATTGCTTTTACAGATAATCTCATTTAGTATTGATAATAACTATGTTCATGATAATGTAGATATTTTTATTTTATAGGCTCAGAGAGGCCAGCTGAAATATCAAATATCACATAGGTAAATAGTGCTGGAACCAGAATTTGAACTCAGGTCCTATCTGAATGCAAAGCCACTGTTCTCTGAGTATATGCACTTCCTTTAACTGGAATGCTGTCTTTCGGTCTGAGAAGTAAATAAAAATAAAAATAATTCTTCAGATGCCCTAGTTGAATGATTATGAGGCATTTGATACAGATACAAAGTTGGACAGAGATATGCGCATATGACTAATCTCTAACTTCTGCTCCAGCAGCAAATTATTTATCCAATTGTCTTCTTCTTCCCTTTGTTCACTTACTGTAGTGGCTGGAGCAGACCCTTTGAGTTTGGTTCTTGGGTTACTAGCTATGTGACTTTTGCCAAATTACTTTACCTCTTTGTAACTCAGTTTTGAGGTTTTTTTGTGTGTTTGTTTGTTTATTTTAGACAGAGTTTAGCTCTTGTCACCCAGGCTGGAGTATAATGGCATGATCTCAGCTCACTGCAACCTCCACCTCCCAGGTTCAATCAATTCTCCTGCCTCAGCCTCCTGAGAAGCTGGCATTACAGACAAGTGCCACCATGCCTGGCTAATTTTTGTATTATTAGTAGAGACGGGTTTTCACCATGTTGCCCAGGCTGGTCTTGAACTCCTGACATCAGGTGATGCTCCCACCTTGGCCTCCTAAAGTGCTGGGATTACAGGCATGAGCCACTGCACCCAGCTATAACTTAGTTATTTCTATGAAATAAGTACTATTGTTATCTCTATTTACAAATGCATTTAAAATATGTCATTTGTAAATGATATTTGTAAATATAGATAATAATAGTACTTATTTCATAGAATTGTTGTGAGGATTAAAAAAGATAAATTGTTTAAAATAGTGCTGCACACAGTATATGAATAATGTGTTAGTCTGTTTTGTGTTGCTATAAAGGACTACCTGAGGCCTGCTAATTTATAAGGAAAAGAGGTTTATTTGGCTTAGGGTGCCGCAGGCTGTACGAGAAGCATGGCACTGACATCTGCTTCAGGTGAGGGCCACAGCTGCTTCCACTCATGGCAGAAGGCAAAGGGGAGCCAACACGTGCAGATATGACATGGTGAGAACAGAAGCAAAAGGGAGTGAGAAAGGACCAGCTTCTTTTAAACAATCTGCTCTCAAAGAAACGTGAGACTCACTTCTCCTCTCCAGGGAGGGCACTTCCCCCATGACTCAAGCACCGTCCTATTAAGCCCCACCTCCAATAGTAGGGACTGAATTTCAACATGAGATTTGGTGGGGACAAACAAACCATATTCACACTGTAGCAAATAATAAATATTAGATATTTTTAAAAGAAATTTAATTGTGGTAAAATACAAATAATACAAAATTTACCATTCTAATCATTTCTAAGTATACATTCACATTGTTTTGTTCATTATCACCCTCCATTCACAGAAGTCTTTTCATCTTGTAAAATGTAAGCTCTGAACTTATTTAAAAACATCATTTAATCTAGCAATCACACTACTGAGTATATGCGCAAAGGGAAGGAAATCGTTATATCAAAGAGATACATACACTCACATATTTATTGTAGCACCATTCACAATAGCAAAAACATGGAATCAAACTAAGTGTCCATCAATGAAGGATTGTCTAAAAAAATGTGATACACACACACACACACACACACACACATGCACACATAGAATACTATTCAGCCACAAAATAAATGAAATCATGTATTTTGCAACAACATGGATGGAACTGGAGATGATTGCCCTAAGTGAAATAACTCAGAAACAGAAAGTCAAATACTACATGTTGTCACTTATGACTTGAAGATAACAATGATACACATGGACACAGAGAGTAGAGTAATAGACCCTGAAGACTATGAAAGATGGAAGGGTGGGAGGGAGGTGAGGGTTGAAAAATTAACTATTGTGTACAGCGTTTGCTATTCAAGAGATGGGTACAGTAAAAGCCCAGACTTCACCACTATGCAATATATGCATGTAAGGAATCTGCATTTGTACCCCCTACATATATAAAATTTAAAATAATTTAAATCCATCTCCCTATTCCTAACCCTGCCAGCCCCTGGCAACCACCATTCTATCTTCTTTCTGTGTCTATCTCTATGAGTTTGACTATTTTAGATACATTCTTTCTATAACTGGAATCATGCAGTATTTTTCCTTAGCTATTGATTCTTAGGAGTTGGAAAATCTAAGTGTAGTCTTAGCTCCATGGCTTTCTAGCTGTGTGCCTTTGAGAAAGAATCTTCCTTTTAAATGCCTGAGGTCCTTCATCTGTAAAATGGGAATAATAATACTCTCTTTCAGCTGGTTTTGCAAAGCAAAGGTGGTGTGAGACATGAAAATACTTTGTGTTCTCCACAGTGTTATTTTTATTACGTGTGGTCATATATTTATTCATTAATTAACTTGTTCCTCTGCCCATCAAAACATTCATTACTTTAATAGACTTTAATGAGTTCCATGTACCAGCCTCTGTGCTATGTACCTGGGAAGTTACAAAGATACACTCTACTCTCAAGACTTCACAGACAAGTTAGGAGGCAAAGGGGACACAGATCCACAGCAGCCCGTCAGTGTCATCGGTGTTATATGCACAGAACTAAGGTCTCAGTCCAGTGGTGGTTCAAAGGGCAAACAAACTTTTAAATGGAGTGGCCCCTCAACTGCAAAGCATAGTTTCAGAAGGAGCCCAGCATGGGCTCCGGAAGACCTGTGTTCCCTACCTTCATGGTTAGCCAGTCCAGTGACCTGGGACAGTACCGTACTCAGGGAATTATACTCAGCTTGTACTCAGGGAATGGTTTTCCAGTTGAGTTCTCTGGTGTGCTGGAATTCAGTGGTCCAGGATTCTTTCCTTCACTACTCTGTTTATATTATTGGGATTCTGATTGAATAAAAGGAAAAATGTTCCACCGCTTAAAAAGTTTGCAACTAGAGATGTACCTTTGGGCAAGATACCTAATTTTTCTAAACCTCCATTTCCTCATCTATAAAATAGGGATAACAACAGCACTTACCTTAAGAAAGTTATAGTAAGAACTAGATGTGTTTATAGTCATAGTAAGTGCTCAGTAAATATTAGCTAATATTGTTGTAATGATTATTTGGAAAACTCTGGCTAAGAGGACTTCTCAGTCCCTTCCTGTGATGACCAGGGTCTTATGCCATCTTCCCTGTATCTCATATTTCTGTTTGCTTTCCAACCTCAAGCTCCTTGATTTCCTTCTCACATTTCACATATACTCAGGCCGTGGACCCTTGGCTTCCCACGTTCTTCTGTGGGCTATTGCTGATAACCTGGGCTGAAGATTGTGAGAGTCCAGTGGGGCCCGGATGTCACAGCATGTATCCTCTTTCCTCCGCCCATGCAGGAAGTTGAGTTTCCCTCCCTCCCCAGACCCTCAGTCTCATCAGCTGGAACACGGTCCTCAGTCTTGGAATAGTCAACTTGCTCAGTAAATGAACTAATTATACTGGCTGCGCGTCTCTTTTGTTCCCGCATCTTGCCGATCTATTTATAGCATTTCCAAAGATGTGTGTTGGCAGTGTCCCTTTTCATCCTGCCTCAAAGACATGACACGGAGGGTGAAAACAGCTGTAACAAAGCCCCAGAGGCCCTGCCCCCTGAGCACTTTTGGGTAGAGAGTGCTAGATCTTACTTATTTTTTAACCTGATATTTTCCCAGCAAAGAGACAATGGATGGTAATCAGGATCTTTCTAGTTGGAGTGGTTTGTTTAAAAAAAGAAGGATTCAGAAAAGGAGAGAGAAAGAAAGAACCCGTGGCCAACATCCACGCATTGTACCTGGCTGACTGTGAGCAGGAAACTAGTCAGAGTAACCTATTTTAAATAAAAAATTAGAGAAGTGGGGATAGGCTAGACTGCTGCCTGGCTGGGAAGGTGAGCTGGTTCGCCACGTGGGAGCAGGTGTTGTCAGTGTCAGGAACCCACAACAGCCCCTTGAAGCACAGAGTGGGGTAGTACAGTCAGCCAGGGGGTTCTTTCTCCATCTTTGACCCAGTGTGAGAACAGCAGGGTTCTTTTTTATATCTGGCATATATTAGACTGGAAAGGGTACTAAATTTAGAGTCCTTTGCACTGGGTTCAGACTCTAGATCCAGTGGTCATCAGACTGTAAGGTGCCTGGAAATCACCAGGGAAACTTGTAAAAATGCTCTACTCACCGATGCTCTAATCCAGTATTAGCTGATCTGGGTTTCAGAAAGCGGAGGCTGAGACAACAGCTTACAAATCCTACTGCCTTACTGTGGACTAAAGCCCTGAGAAGTATCAGGAGGGAAAGAGGGAGTGAGGAAAGGAAAAAGGAGGACAAAGACAATTTGAGCTGGCTACCACTTCATGTCAGGTGAAGCCAATTTCTCACAAGACTGTCTTCCAATAGCTCATGGAACCACTGTGTCTCAGGATGGTCCGAATAGGGGCAGAAGGGAGAAGAATTTATCCATTTCCCATTCCCGTGGGCTTGCCCCACAGAGCATCTACTTCTTTGTACTTTCAGACTAAAAATGCATGTTACCAAGTGTGTGACTTCTTGTGTCTCAGCCAGGGTAGTAAGGACAAGAGATAAGGGCACAGGCCGTTGTAATGACCAGGTGCTGTCAGGTTGCATGCATGAGAATTCAGTGGGGGCAGGGCTGCTTTTTAGAGGACCATGGACACTGGGGTAGAACAGAGGGCCAAGAAAAGCTAAGTGCATCTTGAGTGGCACATCAGAGGTGTCTGGTTAAACCTAAAGTGATAGCAGTGAGGGTGGTCTGGGGAATGTACTTTGAGAAACTTTTCCCAGACTGAACGAACTTGCACTGACCACTTAACTTCTTTGCATGCCAGTTTCATCATTTGTAAAATTAATAGAATGACATTTAAACCCACTTTCCTGAATATAAAATTAAATAAACCTTATGGAAAAGCTACTTCAATGGTACCCAGGCTGTACAAATCTGGACTGCTATTTTCATTGGAACAACCACAGAATGGCTAGGAATAAAAAAAAATTCCTTTTCTGCTTTCAGTAACATTCTCAGAGTTGTAGAAGCTTGTGGTTGATACACTTGGACATTGTAATTAACCAAATATGACAAAGCTGAATTTTGTGGAAAGCAAGCAAGCAATCCATGCAATAGTTAACAAATTTTAAAGGTTAATTTTGTGCTAAAATGCTTGGGGGTGCAAAGGCAAATAAAATAGTGCTCTATGGACATGTAAAAAAACAATGAGCAATTTGGGAATTGTACTTCTGTTTACCCTTCTAATTATAAGACTAATTAAACCCTGATTAGTGGTCGTGGTGTATAAAATACTTTTGCTGTGCTTGGTTCCCTTGTGGAACATTCAAGACCCATGAAATTCAGGTACACAAGCAAACTCCCATTTCCTGAAGGCTCAGCTACCTTCAGCTTTGGTCATACAAGTGTATACAGAGAAAAATAAAACATTATCAGTAAGTTATCTCCTTTCCTAGTCTTTGATGGTGACAGGTATACATAACCACCACCATCAATTTCTAGCCCGTTCTAATATTATTGAATAAATTATAAGTTGTTAAAACATGGCTTGATTGTTTATTTTTGAACCATAATATTTCCACTAAAGAGGCTCTTTTATCTTTGGACAACTGAATCTTCCAGTGATCACCTATAATGCATCAAATCCTAGCTCCATGATTATGAACATGGGATCTTAGTATTAGACAGGCCTCAGGGGTTATATGGTTTAACTTCCACTGAGAGTAGGAACATGCTATTTTAGATGAATGTTCATTTTCCACTTGAATGTTTCCAGTGTTGGGAAACTCTACCTGAATACCTGGTCATTTCTCTTAGAGGAGAATGTTCATTAATAGAATTTGGTGTGAATTCTAAACAATGTTCCAAAGTGGAGATTTTAGATCAAGTCATACATTAAGTTCATTTCCATCAAATGTTTTCTGTAAAGAACCAAATAGCAAATATTTTAGGCTTTGAAGACTAGCCACATATGACCTCTGTCACAAATTCTTTGTTTTATTTTATATACCATAAAAATGTAAAAACTGGCTGGGCATGGTGGCTCATGCCTGCAATCCCAGCATTTTGGGAGGCCAAGGTGGGTGGATCACCTGATATCAGGAGTTCAAGACCAGCCTGACCAACATGGAGAAACCCCATCTCTACTAAAAATATGAAATGAGCTGGGCGTGGTGGTGCATGCCTGTAATCCCAGCTACTTGGGAGGCTGGGGCAGAAAAATTGCTTAAACCCGAGAGGCAGAGGCTATGGTGAGCCAAGATCACGCTATTGCACTCCAGCCTGGGCAATAAGAGTGAAACTCCATCTCAAACAAACAAACAAAGAAAAAAACAGGCTTTTAGCTGGATTTGGTCTGTGAGTGAGTTTGCCACCCCTTGATCCCATATTCCTGATCCTCATATATATGCACATATATACAAAAATATGTATACATGATAATCGTGTGTATTTACATATATAGGGATCTGTACATATTTTATACATACATATATAATAGTATATGCATTTTATAAATTGGCTGAGCATGGTGGCTCATGCTGTAATCCCAGCACTTTGGGAGGCCGAGGCAGGTAGTTCACTTGAGGTCAGGAGTTCAAGACCAACCTGGCCAACATGGTGAAACCCTGTTTCTACCAGAAATACAAAAATTAGCTGGCATGGTGATGCACACCTGTAATATCAGCTACTCTGGAGCCTGAGGCATGAGAATTGCTTGAACCTGGGAGGCAGAGGTCGCAGTGAGCTAAGATCATGCCATCGCACTCTAGCCTGGGTGACAGAGTGAGACTCTTTGTCAAAATAATAATAATAATAATAAATATATAAAATATATGTAAATCTAAATATACCCACACACATGTATTTAGAATAATTTTTCTGGGTGCTTTGTAGTCAGACTTCTTCTTTTATTTATTTTTTTGATACAGGGTCTCACTTTGTGGTCCCAGGCTGGAATGCAGTAGTGTGATCTAGCTCACTGCAACATAAATTCCAAGGCTCAAGTAATCCTCCCACCTCAACTTCCTGAGTAACTGTGACTACAGGTGCACACCAGTAAGCCTGACTAGTTTATTTTTTATTTTTACTTTTCTTTTATTTGGTAAGTAAGAATCAAAGTCTTCCTTTGATGTCCAGGCTGGTCTTGAATTCCTAGCTTCAAGCGATCTCCTGCCTCAGCCTCCCGAAGTGCCAGGATCACAGGCGCGAGCCACCGTGACTGGTTGGAGTCAGATTAAAGTGGATTAATCTTTTATCATCATCATTGACTATGCTTGGGAGGCAGGACAATTTATTTAATTTTATTGAACCTCTCTAATAATTCATAAAGTTGGGGTATATGTGCAGTGGCAGATTGCAATAATAGTCCTAGTTCTTCTCCCTTCTTTTGTGTGTTCCACTTTTTGCCGTGTAATTTAGTAGTGCTATTTCCCTCTGATCCTATATGACATGCTCTAGCCAACAGGACATTAGCAAATGTGATACAAGCAGAGGCTTAAATAATGCTAGTGTGTTTCCAGTTGTACTCTTGGTCCTCTGCCATGGTCATGCAAATAAACTTGGTCTAGCCTGTTGGAAGATGAGAAGGATGTAGAGAGGAGGAAATGTGGGCCAATTGTCTCAACCAAAGCCAGTCTAGATTATCCAACATCCAGTTAATGCTCAGACATATGAGGAAGTGCAGAATAATCCAGAAGAACCATGTAGATGACTCTCAAACTAATTAATGTATTGAGTTATAGGGTTATTTGTTATTTAGCATTATTGCAGAAAAATAAAACTAATACAGATGCCTGCCCACAGAGTTGTTTTGAGAATTAAATAACAACAGATTTTCTGCAATGTATTCATCTTTAAAAAGAAAAAAAAAGTTATTGAACATTTTTTCTACCATTTATTTGCTTTCTACCATTTATTACCTTCACTTTTATTTATCATTTAATAAAATAACCACTATTCCCAGGCTTCTTGGTTGCAGATAACAATGCAATGATTTAAGCAGAAAGTAATCAATTAAAGAGTATGAGTTGGCTCATAAAATCTCAGAAAGAGGCAAAGAACTAGGCTTGGATGCTATACCATTAAGAACACTATGGGCAGGAAAAGCTTCCATTCATTCTGTGGCCCTATACTAGTGAAAAATCTCTTGGCTCTGATACTTGCTGTTTGATCTCTGCTGCACTCAGGCTTGAAGCCATGAATTCTACCCTGACTGCTCTAGAAGAACCAGAAGTCTCACTAGTGATCCTGCCAGAAGATTTGCTCTCTCTGGGTGGCCACTGCCTCATGTTGCTTTCTGTTTAGAAGTCTTGCGTGGTTGTGTATAAATGGAAAAAATTATGTCACATGACTATACTCTTTCTGGAAGAACGTTAAGGAAATGCAGTTTTGCTTGTAGAACAGAAGGCAAGTTAGAAGGGGATTAAAATGAGTACTGGATGAGGCAAACCACAGTATCCACTACACAAACTCTAGGGTCACTGGCTCTAGCCACATGCCACAGATGAGCAGTAAGAGGTTCAGTGAAACTCAATGACTTATCCAAGGTCATATAGGTTGTAGAGGGCAGTACCACCCGAACACAAGTTTTTAGATATTAAGAGCTTCATTACTTCTATAACACAACAACTTTCCCCATCTCTTTGAGGATGGCCTATCTAGGCATAGGCAACATTGCTGGCTGGGGAAGGAACAGCTGACTTGGTCTGAGCTTCCAGGAGACTACTGAAGTTCCAGCATGAAGCCACTTTGTCAGAAGTAGTGGCAGAGGGATATCATACATTGAAGATTCAAAGTCTTTTAAAAAATTCGGTAGGCTTCAGGAATCAGCATGAAGCAAGACCTTATAACCAGGCCAGATGTCCAAGCAGTAAAGCCTTCCAGGCTCTTGAACTGTCAATAGGGCTTCAGGCTAGGATTCTATCTGGGTGACCGCCACTTGACATGGCAGTATGATGCTTGGCCAGCATGTATTTGCTGCAGGCCCTAGAGATATGTCAGGAAAATGCTGCTGGGGTCCCATTTGTGTTTGTTTCCTCAGCACACAACTGAAAACTTCAGATGCCTGCAGAGAATGAGACCATAAACCAATGACATCTTATCCATCCTTCTCCTGCTTCGCTCTCATTTTTTAGACCATAGGAAAGGTTACCTTTGAGACAGACTGATAAGTAGAACCCAGATTGGAATACGCTGATTGAGTAGAAATTCTCATCAAACTAGTAGTGATTTCACTTATATTATTCTAATGAATAGAAAAGATAACTGATATTTTGTTTTGTTTTGTTTTGTTTTGCAGAATGTGGGATAAGGGCATTTATCTAGCTGAGAAAGTAATAAGGAGCCTTTCCCATTCCTTAGTGTAACAGGCTGATTTGAGTGTAGTCTGCCTTTTCTCATGCTAGACATGGCTACTCTCTTTGACTGTTCTCTTAGACACATATTCAGCTATATCAATCTCTTGTACCCATGCCTGAGCTTTTAAGAGCTTAAGCAACGTATCCTTCAGAGTCACAAAATGCATTCTGAATTAGAGTAAAAGGCTTTTCATTTATTCTTTGAGACCTATTATACATAACAAAGAACAACTTTGACTTATTTCTAAATGTCATCTAGCAAAACATCTGCTATCCAAGGAAAACATGGCCCTCCCCAGAACATGAGCTTATCTTTGCACCTCCTGTGAACATCTAGTGATTCCTTAGAATTCATGTTCCAGTCAATTGACAGAAGAAGTGTCAGACTGGATTAAAGAACAGAGCACTGTTTTTAGCTGATTCTACTGCATTTCAAGTGGTTTGTACTAAGTAGCTTTTCCATGTATTTGGGTGGTGGACCTGAAGACCAGAGATGTCTACTTTTCTGTTTTATTAATTATCATTATCATTCAAAACAACAAAATTGAACAGAAGGCAGAATGGTCCAGCTGAAAGAGGTTTGATTTAAAATACAGGGAGTGGGAGTTCTTGTCCTAGTTATTAGGTCTGCTTATTTTCATAAAATCAAGTCAAATCAATTAAGAGATTAGAGGTAGGAAAGAGCATTTTATATATATATATGTATATATATATACACACACATATAAAATGTTATTTATTATATATTGTATATTTATATATTATATATGATTTATTATACATTGTATATAATTTAAAAATCTTTATTTCTATTAATAAAATTGATGTTGAAGAATGTGATTTATATCTGTAGGCAAGTGGGGTTTTTAAAATATTGAATTACAGAATAAGAAAGACTTTCCATCTAACCAGGATAGGGCTTCTCTACTCCCTTAAAAGCAAATCCTGACCCTATAAAACATATAGGGTTCTTCTATAATGGCTGGGCCAGCTAAAAGCTAGAGAAACAGGATTGATTTGGAGTGTGTGCATGTCCGGGGGCATTGTTAAAAGCAATAGCAACCTCTAAGGCAAATAATTGAAAAGCCAACTTGCAATACTGGTTGCAACTCACAAGTCAACAGACTAGCCAAAAATTGAATAGAGAGATCTAACAGGCTTAAAAATGAAAAGAGGAATAAAAGAAAAACTGATTGCAAGCATTAGTGGCTGTACAATATGGAGGAGACAAATTCTACAGAATTAGTTAAATATAATCGCTAAACAAATAGCAACAATGAAAACTTTACAAATTACAACAACTTCTGGGAAGAATCAGAATCCAGAATTCCTATAATGTGCCGTCTAAAATATCACTTATAAAACAATAACAACAAAAAAACAAGATGTGCAAAGAAGTAGAAACTGTATAGCGGGAGAAACAGGATTGATTTGAAGTGTGTGGATGTCCAGGGGCACTGTAAAATAGCAGTCTCTAAGGCAAATAATTGATAAGCTAACTTGCAATACTGGTTGCAAGTCACAAGTCAACAGACTAGCAAAAAAATTAACAGGGAGATCTAGAAAGAGATAGCCATTGTGTACTTTGATAAGCTGCCACTATCCCTGTTGATCTTTGTTGTTCTGGAAGTCTACATACACAGGCACAGCTGTGTGCAAAATCTGGAGACACCAGAGAAGGCCTTTACTAACAATTCATCCATGGCTGCATGTGAGACCTCATAAACTTATAGAGGAGATGCAAGAAGGCACATCAGAAAGTGAAGTGCATCAGATTTGTAAATTGCCCGAAGGTTGAAAGTGTTCTCCAACCCACATACAGATCCATTGTCAAAAGGTACAAATGTTACTGAATCAAGATGTTTAAGTACTACCTCTGACCACTCAACATGATAACTACACTATGCTAACCAGAGGTAATCTCTAGAACCCAGTCTTAAACATGAAAAGAGGAATAAAAGAAAAGCTGATTGGAAACATTAGTGGCTGTGCAATCTGGGGGAAACAAATTCTGCAGAAATAATCAAAGTCACTAAACAAATGACAACAACAATAAAAATCCTAGAAATAACAACTACTTCTGGGAAGAATCAGAATCCAGAATTCCTATAATATGTTATATAAAATATCACTTGTAAAACAACAACAACAACAAAACAAGATATGCAAAGAAGCAGGAAAATATGACCCATACTCAGAAAAAAAATCCTCAAGAAATACTATATTTGAAGGGCACAGATTTCAACTTAGCAGAAAAAGACTTCAAAGCAGCGACTATAAATCTGCTCTAAGGTGAAAGAAAATCATGTTTAAAAAGTCAAAGGAAAGTATTATTTTAGTAAATCACTAGATGATATCAATAAAGAGATATAAATCACAAGAAAAGAACCAAATGGAAGTTCTGGAGTTGAAAAGTACAGTAATTGAAACAAAAAAATTTACTCAAGGGGCTCAATAGCAGATTCAGGATGTCAGGGGAAATATTTAGAAAACTTGAAGATAGATGCATATGATTTATCCAATTGGAAGAACAGAAAACAAATAGACAAAAATGAACAGGGCCTCAGAAACCCATGGGACACCATTAGGCATCACAACATATGTTTCACAGGAGTCTCATAAGGAATTGAAAGAAAGAAAGAGGAAAAAAAATATTTGAAGAAATAATGGACAAAAACTCAATAAATTTGATTAAAAAAATAATACTCATTTTCAAGAACATCAGTGAACTCCAAATAGGTTAAACACACACACACACATACACACACACACACACACACACACACACAAAATCACACTTAGATATGTCATAGTCAAATAATTGAAAAACAAATATAAAGAAACAATTCTAAGATCAGTAAGAAGTAAAAAACACTCACTGTACACAGATGAATGAAAATAAGATTGACAACTGATTTCTCACTAGAAATAGAGGCCAGAAGGCAGAATTATGACATATTCAAAGTGCTGAAAGACAAAAACCTATCAACCAAGAATTCTATATCCAACAAAACTGCTATTCACAAAGATATCATCAGATAAACAGAGACTGAATGAATTTGTTGCTAGCAGACCTGACTGATGAGAAGTAGTAAAGAAAGTTTTCTGGACTGAAAGAAAATGACACTAGATGATAACTTGAATTCATGGAGAAATAAAAAGCATTTGTAAGTTAATTGTACAGATAAATATAAAAGACAATAAATATATTTTTTTCTTCTCATAACTGATTTAAAAAACAATTGCATTAAATAACTTAAAAAGTGTATTTTGGGGCTTATAACATATAATAATATATATGACTATAATAACACAAAGAAGGAGAAAGGAAATGGAGATGTATTTTAACAAAGTTTCCATATTTTAGTAGAAGTAAGTTAGTATTAATCTAAAGTATATTATGAAAAGTTAAGGTGCATGTTGAAATTTCTGGAAAATTTATTAAGAAAACAACTCAAAATGTAAACAAATCCAACAAGGAGTTAAAATGGTACAATAGAAATTATCTATCTTATACAGGAGAAGACAATTAAGGAGGAGCACAAAAATCATGAGACATATAGAAAATAAGTATCAAAATGTAGATGTAAATCCATCCATATCAATAGTTAGATTAAATGTAAATGAATTAAGTGTTTCTATCAAAAAGCAGATTGACAGACTGCATAATAAAAGAAGATCCTACTATATGCTGTTTTCAAGACACATATTTTAGATTGAGTCAAATATGTTGAAAAGTAAAAGAATCAAAAAAGATATACCATGGAAACAAGCAAAATAGAGCTGAAGTTATTATACTAATGTCAAAGAAAATTAACTTTAAGACAAAAAGTCTTACTAGAAACAAGATGTACAAGATAAAAATGGAACAATTAAGATATATATGCACCTAACAACAGAATCCCAAAACGCATGAAGTAAAATCAGAAAGAAATGAAGGGAAAACATATTCTTTTCAAGCATATGTAAAATAATTCTTTAGAATAGATATGTGGTAGACCATAAAACAGGTCTCAATAAATTGAAAATAATTGAAGTTATGCAAAGTATGTTGTCCAACAAAACGAGTATCACATTAAAAATCAACAACTGAAAGAAAATTGGAAAATCCACAAATATTTGGAAATTGGGCAATACAATTCAAAATAAACTGTGAGTTTAATAATAAATCACCAAGGAAATTAGGAAATATTTTATGCTGAACAAGAATGAAACCAAACATCAAAATTTGTAGGATCCAGCTAAGGCAATACTTAGAGGGAAATTATAGCTTTTAATGCCTTGATTAGAAAAGAGGAGGCCGGGCATAGTGGCTCATCCCTGTAATCCCAGCACTTTGGGAAGCCAAGGCGGTAGGATTGCTTGAGCTCAAAGTTTGAGACCAGCCTGGGCAACATAGTGAGAGCTTGCCTCTACAAAAAAATTAAAAAATTAGCCTGGGGTGGTGGCATGCATCTGTAGTCCCAGTTACTCTGGTGGCTAAGCCCAGGAGGTTGAAGCTGCAGTGAGCTGTTATTGCACTCCAGCCTGGGCAAAAAAATGAGATCCTGTCTTAAAAGAAAAAAAAAAAAGAAAAGAAAGGAAAGAAATAAAAGAAAAAAGGAAAGCTCTCAGAGCAGTGACTTATGTTTCCACTAAAAAAAAAAAAAAAAAAAAAAAAAGTAGAAAAATAAGAGCAATTCAAACCCAAAGCAATTAGAAAGAAGGAAATACAGTTATTCTTTGGTGTCTTTGGGGGATTGTTTCCAGGATCCCTTGCAGGTAGTAAAATCTGTGGATAGCCAAGTCGTTTATATAAAATGGCATAGCATTTGCATATAACCTCCTATATACTTTAAGTCATCTCTAGATTACTTATAATACCTAATGTAAATGCTATGTAAATACTTGTTACACTGTAATTTTAAAATTTTGTATTATTTTTATAATTGTATTGTTTTTAATTGATTTTTAAAAAATATTTTTAATGCACAACTGGCTGAATTCAATGATGTAGAACCTATGGATATAAAGGACCAACTGTAATACAAATTAGTGTGAAAAACAGTGAAATAGAAAACAGAAAAAAAGGAGGATCCAAGATGGCCAAATAGGAACAGCTCCAGAGTACAGTTCCCGGCAAGAACAATGCAAAGGGTGAGTGCTCACTGCATTTCCAAACAAGCTTTCACTGCCCACAGACCAGGAGATTCCTGGGCCAAAAAGCACCATGAGTTTTCAGCATGGCTGATGCTGCTGGCTGGTGCACAGAAATTCACAAAAATCTGGGCAGTTGTTTCAACTGGTGCCTGGAACACCTGGGAGACAGAGCCGTCCATTCAACTGAAAGGGAGGGGGCTGAGATAGGGAGCCAGGCAATCTGGCTTGGCAGGTACCACCTCCACAAAACAAGCAATCTGAAACGCTCTGGATTGAGAGTTTCACAGCAAGCACAGCTGGACCTGGGACAGTCCAGCTCAGTGGGGGGAAGGGCGTCGGCAACTACCCAGGCAGTCTGCCAATACCAAGGCAGTTCACACAGCAGGTGGGCAGAGTCAGTGGCAGCTCAGCAATTCCTCTGCTGGCAGACTGTGACTAGGATACCTCCTCGCTGGGCAGGGCATCTCTGAAAACAGGCAGCAGCATGTCAGAAATTTATAAACAAAGCCAACCTTCCTAGGTCAGAGCACCTGGGAAAAAAGGTTGTTATGAGCTCTGCTGCAGCAGACTTAAAGGTACTAGCAGCTCTGCAGAGAACAATGGAGCTCCCAGCACAGCACTTGAGCTCCTATAAGGAACAGACTGTCTCCTCAAGCAGCTCCGCGACCCCTGTATACCCAAAGAGACACCTCATAAAGGAGAGCTCAGACTGCCATCTGGCGGGTACCCTTCTAGGATGAAAATAACAGAAGATACTGTCAGCAAACCTTACTGTTCTGCAGCCCCTGCAGGTGATCCCCAGGCAAGCAGGGTCTGAAGTGGACCTCCAGCAGTCCTGCAGCAGAGGGGCCTGACTGTTAGAAGGAAAACTAAGAAACAGAAAGAAATAGCTTCAACATCAACAAAAAGGACGTCCACTCAGAGACCCTATCCAAAAGTCACCAACTACAAAGAATAGGTAGATAAAGCCACTAAGATGGGAAGAAACCACTGCAAAAAGGATGAAAATACCAAAAACCAGAACACCTCTCCTCCTCCAAGGGATCACAGCTCCTCACTAGCTAGGGATCAAAGATGGATGGAGAATGAATCTGATGAATTGACAGAAACAGGCTTCAGAAGGTGGTAATAACAAACTTCTCAGAGCTAAAAGAACATGTGCTAACCCAATGTAAAGAAACTAAGAACCTAGAAAAAAGTTTAGATGAGATCCTAGCTAGAATAAACAGCTTAGAGAAGAACATAAACGACTTGATGGAGCTGAAACACACAGCACGAGAACTTCGTGAAGCATATGCAAGTTTCAACAGCCAAATCAACCAAGCAGAAGAAAGTATATCAGAGACTGAAGATCAACTCAATGAAATAAAATGAGAAGGCAAGATTAGAGAAAAAAGAGTGAAAAGAAATGAACAAAGACTCCAAGAAATATGGGATTATGTGAAAAGACCTAATCTATGTTTGATAGATGTACCTGAATGTGGCAGAGAGAACGAATCCAAGCTGGAAAACACTCTTCAGAATATTATCCAGGAGAACTTCCCCAAGCTAGCAAGGCAGGCCACCATACAAGTCCAGGCAATACAGAGAATACCACAAAGATATTCCTCAAGAAGAGCAACCCCAAGGTACATAATTGTCAGATTCACCAGGGTTGAAATGAAAGAAAAAATGCTAAGAGCAGCCAGAGAGAAAGTTTGGGTTACCCAGAAAGGGAAGCCCATCAGACTCACAGCGGATCTCTCTGCAGAAACACTACAAGCCAGAAGAGAGTGGGGGCCAATATTCAACATTCTTAAAGAAAAGAACTTTCAACCTAGAATTTCATATCCAGCCAAACTAAGCTTCATAAGTGAAGGAGAAATAAAATCCTTTATGGACAAGCAATTGCTGAGAGATTTCATCACCACCAGACCTGCCTTACAAGAGCTCCTGAAAGAAGCACTAAACATAGAAAGGAACAACCAGTACCAGCCACTGCAAAAGCATACCAAATGGTAAAGACCACTGACATAATGAAGAAAATGCATCAACTAATGGTCAAAACATCCAGCTAACATCAAAATGGCAGGATCAAATTCACACATAACAATATTAACCTTAAATGTAAGTGGTCTAAATGCTCCAATCAAAAGACACAGACTGGCAAATTGGATAAAAAGTCAAGAACCATAAGTGTGCTGTATTCAGGAAACCCATCTCACAGGCAAGGACACATAGCTAAAAATAAAGGGATGAAGGAAGATTTATCAAGCAAATGGAGAGCAAAAAAAAGCAGGAGTTGCAATCCTAGTCTCTGATAAAATGGACTTTAAACCAACAAAGATCAAAAGAGACAAAGAAGGACATTACATAATGGTAAAAGGACCAATGCCTCAAGAAGAGCTAACGATCCTAAATATATATGCACCCAATACAGGAGCACCCAGGTACCTAAAGCAAGTTCTTAATGACCTACAAAGAGACTTAGACTCTCACACAATAATAGTGGGAGACTTTAACACTCCACTGTCTATATTAGACAGATCAATGAGACAGAAAATTAACAAGGGTATCCAGGACTTGAAGTCAGAACTGGACCAAGCAGACCTAATAGACATTTACAGGACACTCCACCCCAAATCCATAGAATATACATTCTTCTCAGCACCACATTGTACCTACTCTAAAATTGACCACATAATTGGAAGTAAATCACTCCTCAGTAAATGCAAAAGAATGGAAATCATAACAAAAGTTCTCTCAGACTAAGGGCAATCAAATTAGAACTCAGAATTAAGAAACTAACTGAGAACCACACAACTTCATGGAAACTGAACAACTTGCTCCTGAATGTCGACTGTATAAACAATGAAATGAAGGCAAAAATAAAGATGTTCTTTGAAACCAATGAAAACGAAGACACAATGTACCAGAATTTCTGGGACACATTTAAAGCAGTGTCTAGAGGGAAATTTATAGCAATAAATGCCCACCAGAGAAGCAAAGAAAGATCTAAAATTGACACCCTATCATCAAAATTGAAAGAGCTAGAGGAGCAAGATCAAAAAAACTCAAAAGCCAGCAGAAGACAAGAAATAACTAAAACCAGAGCAGAACTGAAGGAGATAGAGACACAAAAATCCCTTCAAAAAATCAATAAAGCCAGGAGCTGGCTTTATGAAAAGCTTGACAAAACAAACAGACCACTAGCAAGATTAATAAAAAGAAAAGGGAGAAGAGTCAAACAGATGCAATAAAAAATGAAAAAGGGGATATCACCACTGATTCCACAGAAATACAAACTACTCTCAGAGATTACTACAAACAACTCTATGCACATAAACCAGTAAACCTGGAAGAAACGGATAAATTCCTGGACACTTGCACCCTCCCAAGCCTAAACTAGGAAGAAGTTGAAACCTTAGAGAGGCCAATAACAAGGGCTGAAGTTGAGGCAGCAATTAATAGCCTACCAACCAAAAAAAGCCCAGGTCCAGATGAGTTCAAAGCTGAATTCTACCAGACATACAAAGAGGAGCTGGTACCACTCCTTCTGAAACTATTCCAAACAATACAAAAAGAGGGAATCCTTCCCAAATCATTTTATGAGACCAACATCATCCTGATACCAAAACTAGGCAGAGACTCAATCAAAATAGAAAACTTCAGGCCAATATCCATGATGAACATTGATGCAAAAATTTTCAATAAAATACTGGCAAACCGATTGCAACAGGACATCAAAAAGCTTATCCACCATGATCAATTAAGCTTCATCCCAGGGATGCAAGGCTGGTTCAACATACACAAGTCTATAAACGTTATCCACCACATAAACAGAAACAAAGACAAAAACCACATGATTATCTCAATAGATGCAGAGAAGGCCTTCAACAAAATTCAACAGCCTTTATGCTAAAAACTCTCAATAAACTAGGTATTGAAGGAACATATCTTAAAATAACAAAAGCTATTTATGACAAACCTATAGCCAATATCATACTGAATGGGCAAAAACTGGAAGCATTCCCTTTGTAATCTGGCCCTAGACAAGGATGCCTTCTCACCACTCCTATTCAATGTTCTAGCAGAGAAATTAAGCAAGAAAAAAAAAAAGCTTATTCAATTAGGAAAAGAGGAAGTCAAATTGTCTCTATTTGCAGATGACATGATTGTATATTTAGAAGACCCTATTATATTAGCCCCAAATCTCCTTAAACTGATAAGCAACTTCAGCAAGTCTCAGGATACAAAATCAATGTGCAGAAATCACAGCATCTCCATACACAAATAACAGACAGAGAGCCAAATCATGAGCAAACTCCCATTTACAATTGCTACAAAAAGAATAAAATACTTAGGAATACAACTAACAAAAGGATGTAATGGACCTCTTCAAGGAGAACTACAAACCACTGCTCAAGGAAATAAGAGAGGACACAAACAGATGAAAAAACATTCCACACTAATGATTAGGAAGAATCAATATTGTGAAAATGGCCATACTACCCAAAGTAATTTATAGATTCAACACTATCCCCATCAAGCTATAAATGACCTTCTTCACAGAACTGGAAAAAACCCTTACACTTCATATGGAACCAAAAGAGAGCCTGCATAGCCAAGACTATCCTAAGCAAAAAGAACAAAGCCTGGGGCATCATGCTACCTGATTTCAAACTACACTACAAGCCTACAGTAATCAAAACAGCATGGTACTGGTACCAAAATAGAGATATAGAACAATGGAACAGAACAGAGGCCTCAGAGGCAGTGCCACACATCTACAACCATCTGATCTTTGATAAACCTGACAAAAACTAGAAATGGGGAAAGGATTCCCTGTTTAATAAATGGTGTTGGGAAAACTGGCTAGCCATGTGCAGAAAGCAGAAACTGGACCCCTTCCTGACACCTTACACCAAAATTAACTCCAGATGGATTAAAGACTTAAACATAAGACCAAACACCATAAAAACTCTGGAAGAAAACCTAGGCAAAACCATTCAGGACATAGGCCTAGGCAAGGACTTCATGACTAAAACACCAAAAGCAATGGCAACAAAAGCCAAAATAGACAAATGGGATCTAATTAAACTCCAGAGCTTCTGTTCCAGAAAAGAAACAATCATTAGAGGGAACCAGCAACCAACAGAACGGGAAAAATTTTTGCAATCTACTCATCTGGCAAAGGGCTGATATCCAGACTCTACAAAGAACTAAAACAGATTTACAATAAAAAAACAAACAAACCCATCCAAAAATGGGTGGAGGATATGAACAGGCGTTTTTCAAAAGAAGATATATATGAGGCCAACAAATACATGAAAAAATGCTCATTGTCACTAATTATTAGAGAAATGCAAATCAAAACCACACTAAGATACCACCTCACACCAGTTAGAATGGCGATCATTAAAAAATCTGGAGACAACAGATGCTGGAGAGGATGTGGAGGATTAGGAACACTTTTACACTGTTGGTGGGAGTGTAAACTAGTTCAACCATTGTGGAAGACAGTGTGGCACTTCCTCAAGGACCTAGAAATAGAAATTCCATTTGGCCCAGCAATCTCATTACTCAGTATATACCCAAAGGATTATAAATTGTTCTAGTATAAAGACACATGCACACGTATGTTCATAGCGGCACTGTTTACAATAGAAAAGACCTGGAACCAACCCAAATGCCCATCGATGCTAGACTAGACAAGAAAAATGTGGCACGTACACACTATGAATCTATAACAAATGATGAGTTCATGTCCTTTTTAGGGACATGGATGAATCTGGAAACCATCATTCTCAGCAAACTGACACAAGAACAGAAAATCAAACACTGCATGTTCTCACTCATAGGCAGGTATTGAACAATGAGAACACAGAGAACACAGGGACAAAGGGAGGGGAGCATCATCACACACTGGGGTCTGTTGGCGGGGGGCCAAGGGAGGGACAGTGGAGGGGTGGGGAGGTTGAGGAGGGATAACATGGGGAGAAATGCTACATGTAGGTGACGGGAGGATGGAGGCAGCAAGCCACATTGCCATGTATGTACCTATGCAACAATCCTGCATGATCTGCACATGTACCCCAGAACCTAAAGTACAATAGTAATAAAAAAAAAAAAACAGAAAAAAATAGAGAAAATCAACCTAACTAAAAATTTAAGGAAAATTTCAATAAAATATATGAAACTTTTACTAGACTAATCCAGAATAGAAGAGTAAAAAGGCAAATGAAAAACTTTGGAATGACAGAGATGATGTTACTTAACCACCTTACAGAAATTAAAAGGCTTAAGGGAATTCTATGAACAACTTTATGCCAAAAAATTAGACAATTTAGATGAAATGAACAAATTCCTAGAAATATTCAGATTAACACAATTGACTCAAATATTAAAATTGTGAATAGATTATAACAAGCAAAGAAAATGAATTAGTAGTTAAAATTTTTCTGACAAAGAAAAGCCCCAGCTTAGATGGCTTTACTGGTGAATTCTAACAAATATCAAAGAAGAGTTAATGCCAATCCATTGTAAATTCTTCCAAAATATAGAAGAGGAGGAAACACTTCACAACTCTTTTTATGAGGCCAGTATTAACTTGATACTAAAGTCAGACAAAGATATCACAAGCAAGTTAAACAATGAATCCATATTCCTCGTAAATATGGATGCAAAACTTTTCAAGATAATATTAGAAACTGAATTTAGAAACATAGCCAAAAAGATTGTACTTCACAATCAGGTGAAATTTATCTCAGGAATACAAGCTTGGTTTAACATCCATAAATCATTGAACATAATATAACATATTAATAAATTAAAGACAAAAAACATATAATCATCTGAATACATGCCAAAAAAGTATTTGACAAAGTTCAACACCCATTTATTACAAAACCTTTCAGTAAATTAAAAGCAGAAGGAACTTCTTCCAGCTGGTAAACCATATCTAAGAAAACCTAACATGCTATCTTAAAAGATATAGCTAATATCATACTTAATGGTGAAAGACTAAATGCTTTACATTTCAGGTCAGGAACAAAACAGGAAGTCTGGTCTCATCGTCTCTGTTTACCACTGTGCTGGAGATTCTAGCCAGGAATTGGCAAGGGTTAAACTGACCTGCATTCAGTTTGTGTACAGCCCACAAAACAAGAATGGTTTTTACATATTTGAATAGTTGTAAACAAAAACAGACAGAAAACAAAGGAGAAAATGTGACAGATTTTACGTGTGTTGAAAAACCTAAGATGTTTACTACCTGTTCCTTTTTAGAAAAGTTTGCTGACCTCTGACTGTAAAACATCAGAAAGCTTTTACTGCTAATAATAGCTGCCATTTACCATGTTTACTACAAATCAGTCCCCATCCTTTGTTGAGCACTGGAGATACATTAGCTCAGTTCTTCTTTATAACAATTTTTCTATTTAAAGGGCTTTCCACATCCACTGAAGCAAATTCAGTTTAACTTGATTATTTCTGAAAAGAGCCTATTTCCAAACAAGGTCATGTTCTGAGGTATTAGAGATTAGGACTTCAGCATATGAATTTTTGGAAGGCACGGTTCAGCCTATAACAGAGTATGTGTGCACGTGTGCATGCATGTGTGTGTGTGTGTGCGTGTGTATATGTGTGTTTTTTGTGCCTCAGAGACAGATACACAGAGATGAGACAGACAGAGTTGGTTTCAGAAAGGAGGGAAGGAATAGATACAGGCAAATATGATCCAAATGGTTTCAGCGTGAGTGTGGTTGGAAAAGACTGAGAGAATGTTACTACTTGAATTAGTAAGGGGTTACTGGTGATTTTGGAAATAACAGTTTTAAAAATGCTGAGAGAACAGAACCCATATTGCAAGGGCTTAAGGTCCACCAACCTTATACTTTCTATTTTGAAGGCCCTTCCACATTCAGTGAAGCAACTGAGCTTTACAACCCCATTGGGAGGAGGGCATATTTATGACCCATTTTATGAATGAAAAAATTGAGGCTCAGAGAATCACTCTTCTTTTATGTCACAGCACATCTGAAGTGAATTTTGGACTGGCTTATAATAGTTCAGTTGTTGTTTTTCTCTGTTTTTATTTAATTCTTGTGCCAGCAGTGTAAATTTTCAAATCTTTTGCTATGTAGTGCAAACAAATGGGTTTGGAGTCAGTCCGTTTCACTAAGTACGGGTAACCCTGAGCAGGCCATTTCTTGCTTTCATTCTCAGGAATGAGATGAGAATGTTTATATATACTCTGTGCAGTTGTTGTGGGGCTTAAAGGAAACAGAATAAGTAGGGCAGCTAGGTACTTAATATCAGTTTGCTTTCTCATTATCTTCCTAAATCCAGTGCGCAACAGGCAGTATGTATGTAGTCCCTCAACTCTCTCCTAACAGCAAGCACAATTCCCTGTACATAAAATAATGCTGAGTTAATGTATGATTCTTTTTTCCCCAATAACACTTGAATACTTAGCTACATTAAGACAGTTATATTGAACTTATTTTTTCTCTCTCATCTGAACCTTAATTTTGGCAACCAAATTAAAACGTAACATTTTTATCGCAAATATTTGTGGAGCATTTTTATTTATTTAACAAATATATAAAGAGCATCTTCTATATGTCAGGTATGGTGCCTGGTGCTGAACACACAAAAGTTATAAGGTGGCTTTGGTTTTAAGTGAGAAGAATGGCCCACCGTGGGCAGCTCTGGTGCAGGTAGAGTGCTGACCTTGGTTCCCAAGGACTTGAGTTGAGTTCTAGCTGTATCATTTTCCTACCAGCAGTGTGATTCTGGGCTAGTGACTGAACTTCTCTGAAACCCAGTTTCCTCTTTTGTAAAATAAAATTAATGATATGACTCTAACTTCTATAGTTTAAATGTTTACACCTCGAAAAACTCGCACTGAAATTTAGTTACCATTGTAACAGTGTTGAGGGGTGGGACTTTCAAGAAGTGATTAGGCCATGAGGGCTCTGCTCTCATTGGTGGAATTAATGCTGTTATAAAAGGCTGAGTCAGGCCCCCACTTGCTCTCCTGCCCTCTTGCCTTCTGCCTTGTGATGGTAAAGCAGAAATGCCCTCACTAGGGGCCAGTACCTTGATACTGGTTTTCCCAGCCTCCAGACGGTGAGCCAATAAATTTCTGTTCATTGCACATTACTTGGTCTCAGGTATTCTGTTACAGTCGCACAAAATGAACTAAGAGATCAATTCCATCTTTTCCTCAGTCAGAGAAACGCCAGTTTTTAATAATGTTTTACATACTGGATTTGAAGAGAAAGGATAAACCTATTTTTTTTTTACATGACTTCCCCCAGGGAAACTTTGTCTATAGTGAATACTGTTTCAAATTACAGACTTTTTGCCACAGTCTGTCCTTCATCTGGTTTTCACATGCATATGTTCTAATTGAGCTGGGTTTTCTTCACCTACGTAAAGAAGAGTTTTCTAAGGCGGCACAGAGCATAGCCACCTTGTGCATATGGCTCCCACTTAAATACCTACAGGGCTAAGAACTGAAGCGGGTGACAGCTACCCAGCTCATATAGAATGCTTTTGGAATTCTGTGAAGAATGTGGAGTGTGAACCCAGTGCTATCAGATCTTCCGTCATTTCACAAGAAGACAGAAACCTGGATTTCTATGTGAATGCTTCCTTTTTAAAGACTTAGTTATACATTTTTTAATGGTGTGACACACATAGACATAACTATGGGCTGTGATCAGCCTCTGATCTCCGGATTGCAACTTCAGTAGAGAAAATAACCCGGGGTTTTGGAGCCAAAAGAACCACTGCCATTATTAGCGGGAAGAACGACCTTGAGAAAGTTATTTAACCTTCTGACTCAGTTTATCCATCTGCAGAAGTGAGGATTATATTGATTCCAATGCAGTAGCAAAAAATTTATTTGTAAAACCTAGCACAAGGCAAAGAATTTAAAGATGGGCAAGTTTTGAATAGATATTTCACCAAGGAAAATATTATTAATAAGCATGCAAAAAGAACATGGACATCACTAGTTATTAGGGAAATGCAAGTTAAAACCATGGAATGAAATACTGAACAGAGATGCTATTATCAAAAAGTCAAATAATAAGAAGTGTTAGGATATACAGGAACCGAAATATACATTGTTTCATACAATGCTAGCGAAAACGTAAAATGCTACAGCCATTCTGGAAGCAATTTGACAGTTTTTTTTTAAATAAAGTTGGCCAGGCACGATGGCTCATGCCTGTATTCCAAGCACTTTTAGGAGGTCAAGGCGCATTCATTTCTTGAGGACAGAAGTTCAAGATCAGCCTGGTCAACATGACGAAACTCCATCTCTACTAAAAGGACAAAAATTAGCCAGCCCATGGTGGTGTATGCCTGTTATCCCAGCTACTCTCGAGGCTGAGGCACGAGAATCACTTGAACCTGGAGGGTAGAGGTTGCCGTGAGCAGTGATCCTGCCACTACACTCCAGCCTGGGCAACAGAGACTCTGTCTCAAAACAAACAAATGAACAAACAAACAGAAACAACAACAAAAAATGTTAAAAGTGAGTTTACCATGTAATCCAGCAATTCTACTCATAGTTATTATAGGAAAACATGATTTTCCTATAGGAAAACATGAGTCCCCAAAGACCTGTTTGGGAACGCGCATAGCAGCATTATTGATAGAATCCAAGTAAGTGGAAACACCTCAAATGTTCACGTACTGGTGAAAGGATATACAAATATAGTATACCCATACAGTGGAATAAAATGTGATGAAATAGTAATAATGCTGAAACATGGATGAACCTCCAAAATATTATGCTAAATAAAGTAAGCCAGATGCAAAACATAATATATTATACAATTCTATTTGTAAGAAATATTCAGGAAAACAAACCTAGAGAAGGAAAGTAGATTAGTGGTTGCCTGGAGCTGAGTGTGGGAACACGGATTGACGATAAACAGACACAGGGATATTTTTGGGGTCGTGGTAATGTTCTAAAACTAGATTACAGTGATAGTTGCACAGTTACGTAAATTTACTAAAAATCTTGGAATTGTACACTTAAAACCAGTAAATTTTTACAGCGTGTAGATTATATCTCAATAGAGCTTTTAAAAACACCATATCTAGCCTGATATATAGTCATTGATTAATAAATGTGACTCCTTCTATTCCTCTTTAAGTACAGAGAGGCAAAATAGCAGAGCAATTAGGAATCCAGGCCCTAAAGCTGAACCCTGGTCTTTCCACTTCCTTACTAACCATGTGTCAGTAAAAACATTACTTAATCTCTCTAAGGCTCAGGCTCTTCGTGGTGAACTGAAAACAACAACAGCTATCTCGTGGAGTTTCACAAAGAATTAAATGAGGCCACACACATAAGCTGTGTAGTATACAATAAACCCACAATAAATGACAGCAATATGGTCTTCCAGATCCATCACCTCCTGTCTGCCCATTTCTTACCTTTGCAACAATGGTTAAAACAGAGTTCTCTTTCCTCTTATTCTTTACTGCTCCCCAAACCCCCCCTCTACTCTGGTTTATAGGTCTATCATGTGGTCTGAGCTTGGAATACTGCTTAGCATTCTCTGAACATGAGTTGCTAGCCACTTATATGAGACTATCACTTGGAGGTAGATAAGCAACTTTAATAACACTCAACATGGTAACATGCATGTTCTGTTGTATCTACTTACATATGGGAAGCTTACCGCCCTTTTGCAGATGTTATCAAGTGGCTTCTAAGGCATTCCTGTCAGGTGGAGGGAGCGAGGACTGAGAAGAGTCTCCTTTTGCAGATGATAAAAGGACGTACAGAGAATCAGGGAGATCTGCAGGAGTTATATGGCAAACAGATGAGGAGAGGTGACTGATGGGAAGGAAGTCCCTGAGGGTTCCTCACACAGTGGGGTCACACTCTCACATCCCTCCGGGCCAGGCACTTGGTGAGTAATCTTGGGGTGGAAAACCAGAGTGGGTTCAGTCTGCCTTTTGCTTCCCCTCAGTGGAGAGAGTTCTTGGACACATCTGTCTGTCTTTAAGAAAACACAACAGTGTGAACGTGGTGATTAATGTGGTCCTGGGGACATTAGGCAGTGGTCAGGACCTTGGTGAGTTAGGGAGTCCAGGCCCCTTTCAAGAGGAGCATTTGTTCATCAGCCTTGTTCTATTGTTTCCGTGTGGAAATGGGGCCTAGAGTGGCCAGAACTATGCTTCCTTTAAAAGTTAGAAAATCAGCTTTTTGTGTGACATTTCCTAATTTTAAAATATTGCTAACAATTTTTTTAAATGTTCGCCAAATGAACTACATCTACCAAATAGATATAACCCCAGATCTAACCCCTATTCTAAAGTAATCTTCTGTATTCATTATATATGTTAAGCAGATGCTGAAAGGAGCTCATGAGGATGTAGTGGAGGCGACTCTTGCATTTAATAAAGGGTGGGATAGCTTATTACGGAGGCTTCTTCCTTTTGGTTTTATTCTATTGTGTTAGAGAACTGGAAGTAGTGTCCAGGCCTGAGGCTGTGGCCACATCCTGGCTGTCCCAACACTTATGTCACTGGTAGCATTTCATATGTGTTATAATGTGTGCATGAGAATCATAATATTTTTCCCTTCATTGGCATGCTACATTTTGATAATTGTTCAGATTTCCTTTTTTCTTTTTTTAAAGGAGGCTATCATAAATTATAAAACTCAGGCTTGGCCAGGAGCGGTGGCTCACGACTATAATCCCAGCACTTTGGGAGGCCGAGGCGGGTGGATCACAGGGTCAAGAGATCGAGACCATCCTGGTCAGCATGGTGAAACCCCGTCTCTACTAAAAATACAAAAATTAGCTGGGCATGGTGGCACGTGCTTGTAGTCCCAGCTACTCTGGAGGCTGAGGCAGGAGAATTGCTTGAACCCAGGAGGCGGAGGTTGCAGTGAGCCGAGATCCCGCCATTACACTCCAGCCTGGGTAAGAAGAGGGAAACTCCGTCTTAAAAAACAAAAACAAAAACAAAAAAAGCCCTCAGGCTTTGAAAAATCAGAGCTGATTGGAAAAGCCTTTGCATTAAATACCCTTTCTGAATGGATGTGCTTACCTATACTTCAGATCAGGGAGATGTTTTTGAAGAAATACCATCAGCTATTTTGATATGTTCTTTGCTGACATGTATTCACCACAGATTTCAATATTCCCCAAGCCAACTTTGCAAAAAGAGAACTTAAGTGGAAGTAAAGTTATCTCTACCCACTATTGCTTGGAGATGTGTTGTAAAGCCTTAAAAGTGAATATGAGATTTGGAATTTTGAAAAGGAGCTCTTCTCACCTTTGATCACTCATCTTTCTTTTTTTTTTCAGCTGAGCTCTCTTGAGTTGTTGAGTAGTTTTCATGGGCTAAGTCTGTGAAATTAATTTCCCTCCCCACATAGCGCACAGCTGCTGATGTTGCTGTTCAGTGTTGCTTTTTCCACTCATGTTTTTATTTTTAAGCCTAAGGGTTGCCCTGTGTTTGCATAGCTCAGCAGTCAGCCAATGACTGGACAGACGTTGTGTTCAAATACTTCAAACTATTAAGGCTTTCTTGGAACTGTGTGTGGGTAGAAAAGCATATTAAAAGTTTGGGTATTTTTCAAAGTGGTCTGGCTTTGAATTTCTACTGTACTTTTTCTCGTGAGCTATGTGTATGTTCTCAGCCTCAAGATCAGCCAGAAGTGTGTGAACAGCTTATGCCAGATGAGCGGCCTTCGGCAGTCATATGTCTGTGTCAGACCAGTGGAGTTACTGACCCTCACTGCTGGCTGCCTTGAGTCATCACTTCCACTGAAAATACCCTTGAGTATGGGCATCTCCCACCTCTCTGAGCCTGGCAAGTCCCCTTTTACCTGGCAGAAAAGTTGTGGTTTTTAGGCTCATCCTGCCGTCTTTGAGCTTCCATGTCAATTGTGCCTGAGTAGTGTTGGGAAGGAGCATGGTCCCAGGCAAGCAGGCACCGGGTTCCCCCTGTTCTGATCCAAAGTTCAGCAGATTTTCAAACATAAATATTTCTCAGGTCATTCTATGCTGTTGTTAAACTTCCAGAGTGACTGAAATGGTTGATTTTGCAAATTTCGTCCAGCTTTATAGATGTTGTGAAGAGAAAGGATTTGTTCATCTCCTCACTTGGCTATTGCTGGAACTTGTAATAAACTATAATACATACAGTCAATGGAATACCACCTAGCCACTAAATAAGATAACATAGATCATATTCATTGACTTTAAAAGATTTCTGTCATAGAATAATGGAAAAATAAAACAGGTTTCCAAAAGAAAAGAGTAGAGTTTCAGTGTGTGTGTGTGTTTGTGTATGCTGTGCAATTATGAACGCCTGGAAAGACCTTCACTAAGGTGTTCACGGAGGTGGGATTTTAGGGAACTTCTATTCTCTTTGTGTTTGTATGAATTGCTTGAATTTTCTATACGTGCACAGGTTATTTTACAATGAAAAGTAATATAATTATACCTATTTAAAAGAAAAAGAAAGGAAGGTGGGGAGGAAGAGAGGAACAGAGGGAAAGAAAGAATAGAGAAAAAAAGATAGCAAGGTTGCCGTGGGCTGACAGCTGCTTAAAAATAGCTATTATTTGGATTAGCTTTCTGAATTCACACACCGGGGCTCAGAGGCTTGACAGGACCATTGTCAGTCTCATACAGTGCTGTCCTTTGGCATGATAAGAATATCCTCTTTTCCCATTACTTTAAGGGCAAGATCTGCCTGTCAAGGCTGATTCTGCACTTTGAAGAATCATTCTTTATACCTCCCTCTTTCTCATGTCCTACGTCCTATCTGTCACCAAGCATTGTTACCACTTCACCCTAAATAACCTGCCTCAGCCCCTCTGTACCTATTATTACCTCCTCCCTTCTCTTCCCTGGACCATCGCAAAGCCTCCTAATTCGTTATCATGTTGTTGGTTTTGGAACCACTTAAATCCCATTCTTTATATTCCAGCCAGCCTAATCTTTCTAAAATGCAAATCTGACATGTCATTCCCTAGCTTAAAAGCCGTAAATGGATCTCCACTGACAAGTAATAAAGTCAGTAGTTTCCAGGCTCTTGGTGACCATGCAGTAGTTAACGAACAAATTCTGGAGATCATAGCCAAGTTTTACTACTTACTAACTGAATGAACTTGAACAAGTTACTGAGCCTCAGTTTTCTCTTCTGTGAAGTGGGGATGATGACGGTATTTACTTGTATGATTACTGAGAAATTGTATATATATGTATATATACATGCACACACACATATATATACATATATATCTTTAAAACATATTATATCTAATATATCTTTTTTTGAGACAGGGTCTCACTCTGTTGCCTAGGCTAGAGTGCAGTGGCATGATCTTAGCTCACTGCAACCTCCGCCTCCTGGGTTCAAGGAATTCTCCTGCCTCAGCCTCCCAAGTAGCTGTGATTATAGGCATGCACCACTATGCCTGGCTAATTTTTGTATTTTTAATAGAGACAGGGTTTCATCATGTTGATCGGGCTGGTCTCGAACTCCTAACCTTGTGGTCTGCCCACGTCAGCCTCCGAAAGTGCTGAGATTACAGGCGTGAGCCACTGTGCCCAGCCTATAATATATCTTTTAAATATATACATATATGTATATATTTAATTACTGAAAACAGTATTTGGCACTCAGTAAGTACTCAATAAATGTTACCTCATTGCTGTCTTGCACTATTCCCAATTACTTACAATAATTTTATAATTATTTAGTGCTTTAGCTACAATAAAGTTTTATAAAACACCTTGTTCTTCTAAGCCTTTGTGATTCCAAATAATCCCGTTCCTGTTGCCTAAAATATAACGCCGAAGCTCTTTTCCTCTCCGTCTTAAGGCATTCCCAAGTCCCAGAAATAAAAATCCCCTTATTCCACTTCCCAGGCTACTCCATGCATGTGTTCATGAATATGCATTGGGAATGTCTGATTATAAGGCTTTCCTCTCAATTGAACTTGAGCTCTCTAAGGCAAGGATCTTGGCTTGTTTAACACAGTGCCCATTAAATGCCTGGCATTCGGTAAATTTTTCTTAAGTAAGTGAAAAAAAAGAGAAGACTCCATTCCTCGAGACTCCTTGAGCGTTATGGTTCTACCTTTGCCGGTGAAAATTGTTTCTACTTGTGTCCCATCTTCCTGCCTAGGTTATAACATCCTTTGTAGATGGACAATGGACCTTTATGTATTCCTTGCATTGCCTCAGTCAGAACCGTAATACAGTACAACTACAGCACTTCCTACCTCCTACTGTGGTTAGTTGTGCATGTGACTGGCCCACCTACTAGACTGCATTTTTTTCAAAGGCAGGAGCTGCCTTGTTAATTTGCCTCCCAGTCTCCCAACATGTATTAGTGACATAACAGAAGAAGCACCTGACTGGTGTTGGTAGGAGTCTTGGGGCCTGGTGCTCCAAGCACGTGCTTCTTTGTAAACAGGGTTTCTCCTTTAGTCTGGTAACTGTACCCAAAATTATTGAAAGCCTGTAGGACCCATGTTATAACAAAATGATACAAATTTTTAATAGCCTATTGATTTGAATTTAGGAGCAAATGCTGTGCTTGGATCATAAGAACGTGATTGATTTTCAGTGATCTATCTTGAGGTCATTGGAGGGAAACTTGTTCTGGTGAGACCCAGCCCGTGTATGTCCGGCTGCTCCCCATAAGAATTGCAACTCAGTCCAAGTTCATGCTATGAAAGGTTGCCTTTTGAATATCAGTTTCATGAAGAGGCTTTCCCTAATTGCCCTCTATATAGGATTTGCTTTTTTAGAGGGGTATTACTCTATCCTCAGCTCCTTTAACCGTGCCAGGTACATGCTAGGAGCCCCCAAAATATGTTTCCTTATCCAGAGTGGCCTGCGGTAATAGGGAACTACTCTGCTCTGCTTTTAAACTTGCTGAAACTCTATGATAGAACTAAGTCCGTTCCCCTCCAGGAGAAGCTCCCAGAGCCATTCAGAGACGGATAGACTGGGTGACAGCTCTTACTACCCCTCCTTACCCCCTGGCCCTACCTGCAACTGCACCTGCCTGGGGGAGTGGGAATAGTGACCCTGATTTTACCTCAAACCATAGACCTTCTTGTTTCTACCTGCCATTGAGTCTCACAGAGGCTGCAGGTGGCAATAAAGCTTACTTTTGTTCATTCATATTTGAAATGCCTGTTTCTCTGTGGAAGAACTCTTTAAGAAAAAAAAAAGGTATCTTCTTTTATTTCCTCCTTCAGGACTAGGGAATTTGTCCCTAATAGATGGAAAGAAATTCTCTAAACAGATTGAAATATAGTGGAACATGAAGACTTGCCTTCTCTCCTTAACTCTATCTTCACTAGCTGTGTTCATGGACAACTGATCTTGGTACCCTGAATCTTAGTGTCTACTTAGCTGAGCAACGGAGTTATGCATCCCTTTTCTGTTAACCTCACAGTGAGTTAACCTGAGTCCTGCTGGAAAGAAACAGGGTTCTAATAATCAACCTTTACATATAATGTATTGCAGAAAGCCTCAGCCACCACATAACCCCGCATGCAACCCAATTCTCACTTCCTGCAGCTGCTGTCACAGTTGGTGACTGATGATCCACAGGCTCTGTTACATTGCAGTAATGTGGAGTGTACAGTGTGGAGAGATTTTACATATGCATGCACCCATGTAGGCACCATATCAACATATAGAATAGCTCCAGCATCCAAGCAATTTCACTCATGCCCCTCTCAGTTTATACTTCCAGAAACAGCCACAATTCTGACCATCAATTTGTTTTGCCTGCTCTTGGGCCTCATATATAGGAGTAACATAGTACGTTCTTTTTGCCTCTGGCTTCTTTCAGTATATGGAAATGGATGAACTCAATGGGATTCATTCTATGTTGAACATTGATTGCAGTTCCTTCTTATCTGTTGACTTGAACAAGTCTTTAGAGGGAGCCAGACACTGTCCTACATGCTGTACATGTATTATCTCACTTAATTCTTAACACTAAGGTAGGGACTTTTCCTTTCATAGATAAGGCTCAGAGACGTTAAGTCATTTGCCTCAAGTCACAGAGCTATCAAACGGTGAAGACGGAATTCTTGTTCAGTTCTGGTTGCAGAGCTTGAACTCACTAGCAAGGGCAAGAGCTTGACGTGCTTTCAGAATTAGATTAAATCAGATTTGTCTCCAGTTCTGTTTTGAAGGTCATGTGATTATTGTGTGGTTATTCGCAAAGGGGTCTCTATGGGAACTCGCCTTTCATTTGAATATTCTGCCAGAATATTTCCTCTCCCCTGCTTCATCATTAGTGTTTCTCACTCGTGCGTGCTTGTGTGCACATGTATGTATGTAGATTCGACTCACCTTGCCTTGCCTGTGCCTACATTTGCTTTGGGAGCCAGACCTGCTTCTCTCTGGCCTCCGCAGGACGCTGTTTTCTCCAGGCCTTGCCTGAAAGATTAAGCTGCTTAACAATGTCTTCCTCCTCCTTCCTGGGTGTGATCTTTGAAGAAGGAATCAGACAGAGCTCTGACTGTGGCTACTTTCCCATTCTCAGCTTGTGGGGGTTTCTAAGGAAACGCCAGCTGCAGTAGATTTTTCTCCCCACTGTGTGTAGTCTAACTTGCTGTCCTCCCATCTTTGAGTTGCACCTTTTTCCCCAGATGATGGATAACCCTTTGTCTGGGGTGTGAGCTTGGAGGTACGGCAGCCTTTGGTAGAGTGTGGGGGACCATCGTGGATGTGGACTGAGAGTTTTAACTTTGAAGAAGCCAGGACTGATACCTGGGCTCACAGGGGTTTCCCAAAAACTCATTCGACTTTTTGCTTTTGTGAAATCATCCTCTGAATTGTTATCTCTGCTCTGTATAGCTTTCCTTCTAAACACAGTATTCATGCCTTTACCCCCTGGGCTCTGAACTAATCCATTACGTTTGGATAAGACATAGACAATGGGTAAATACCCCCTTGCAGGCTGGAGAATTAAATAGATAATCTGAGCTCTGTTTGGGTCTGTGGCTCAGTGCATAAGGTAATTTGTAAGAGGCTTTGGTCTTCCTTTCTCCATGCAAATGAAGGGAATAAGGCAGAAAAGGAAGGTGGGTGAACCTTTTTGAATACTGGCATTAGAGTCACTAGGACAGGCAGAATATAGCTTTTCATTTAACCCCTTGTGGGCTGTTTTCCCTAAGTAACTTTCCTTAATCAAGAAAGATCAGCATTTGCAGTAATTACACAACTGATTCCTACCAGAGCATTGTCCCATGTACTATACATTTTTTCCTTGTTCATCACTGTATTCCCAGTGCCCATAAGTGTTAACTCATAATAGGCATTTAATAAATATTCTCAAATGTTTGTAGAGTTGTTAATTAGCAGTATAAAAGTTATTTGGGTAGAGAATTGTTGCAATGTAGTAGAAAGATCATGGACTGAAAAAAGGACACAGACCATCACCCCTGGTGATTTCTAAGGCACTGTCAGATTTGTTTCTGGATTCCAGCAACTCGGTGTTTACCTGGTCCAGATAATTAAGCTCTGAGTCAGTCACTGCCTTCCACCACAAGTCATTCTGTATGCCTAGAACACCCTTATTTTCAAGCTGTCTCCTTTCCTACAAAGCACTTAAACAAGGCATCATGGTGCCTGTGCCCATGTCTCTTGGGGCCAGCCACCCAAATCCAGTGACTGGAACTCAGCAAACTCACAGACGAGGAAGCCACAGATCTTTACAAAGAAGCCTGGCCCTGCTGTCAATTACCATTTCCTCACGCTGGCCTCAGCATGGCCTCTGAGAGCACAATGTACACAAAATTATAATGTTATCACACAGGCTGGTGCCCACGATGAGGCCAGCCGCTTAGGAAGGCGCACACCAGGGGCAGGAAGGCACAAAGGCCATTCTGAGGCTGCAGTCACATGCATTCATATTTTTAGCAGAGGGGGGCTGAAATACAATTTCAATGAAGATTGCATTATGGATTATTGCTTGAAAAAGCTTTGGCAGAGGACTAAGGAGAGTCTTTCTTTTCCAGAGGGAGCTTTTTCCTCCACAGGGGTTGAGGGAAATGGAAGGAAAGGCAAGGCTTTTGCTTCTGTTTTCTGCAGGTGACATGGGATGCTGTAGTGATAATATGTGACAGCTTCCTAAGCAAATCACCACGTGACTCTGTGTATGTGTGTTTTATTTGAATAACTCAGATCCTGTTTGGTAGGCAGAGCAGATGCTGTTACTACCATTTTATACATGTGGAGACTAAAACTCAAAGAAGATAAATGGCTGTGCTTTTGTAATTAGCTGGTATCATTATAAAGTTGAAATTCTCTTATTTAGCTTGCAGCCCCTTATTGTTCTTGTTCCTACTTACGACTTCCTCTCAGTCTAAACTCCTTCCATAATCAGCCTGTGGACCTTTGATGCATCATGTTCTTCCTTTCCTCTGCCCTTTGCACATATTGTTCCTTTCTGCACAGCCTGCCTTCTCCTTCACCTACTTCTTCCCTTTCTTCCAGATCTTGCCTTGCACAGAATAGCTTCCCTAGCCTCTCAGGACTGGGTACCCTGCCCTGTCTACATGATACCATGCACTCTGTCCTTAGCACTTTGTACTGAAGTTATGCATTAACTCTTCTGTCTTTCTCACTGGACTATGGTTCCTTGGGGAAGAAAAAAACACCCTAAATTGCTCCGTTGATTCTACAAGTGAATGGGAATAGAGGATGTAAAAGGAAAAAGTTAAAGGCTTAGCAAGCCATAAGAAACTAGTACCCTTGACACATGCCCAGGAAGGGAAGGGCTAAGATACATAGCAATGTTAGCCACCTCAAAGCAACTTAGTAGCTAGCTTTTTTTACTACCTCTGAGGGGTCTAGTTTCACTTTTCCACTTAAGGAGCTACTTGGGACCCAATCACTTCATCTCATTTGAGCCTCAATTTTCTCATTCAAAAATGGAAAAGCAAGTGCTGGACAATGTAAGATAAACAGCACGAACTCAATCTTTGTTAGTATTGCACAAAAATCTCCAAGACACTGTTGATGAGTAAAATAGTGACATGATCTCATTTGTGTAAAAAGTAATTATGAAACAAAAGAAGTTTTACTTTTGACAGAGTCTGAAAACTAGACTTCAGGAAGTTCTCTCTTCCTCATAAGACAACCGACAGGCAGAAAGCAAAATCCACACTCATGAATAGAAGAGATTTCACTATTGGGAGGTACTAGGTTCATTCTTAAATTGAAGAATTTTAAATACTACCAAGAGTGTTAGTTTGGAAGCAGTATTGCTTGGAAATCTTTCGTCATGAAGTCATTTATTGAATACGTGCCCACCAAATTTCACTCTCTGCGGACCACCTGCAGCATGCCAGGCATTGCCTCACGCACTCCTGGCTACTAAGTCTTTCTCTCAAATGCCATTCCTATACCTATGTTCTTGTCATTGCTTGCTCTGAGAAACTGGCCTGCAGTGTTTGTGCCAGTTACTAAGTTATTGGCACTTAGCTACAAACCCATCCTTTTGTTCTTAACTTTGTGATGAAATTTTTATTTCTGCTTTGTCCACTGGCTCCCTCTTAGACTCTGCCAATAGGGGGTGCTAGAGGGAGACTCCATGGCTGGACGAGACCAGGCAGGACTTGCTCCTGGTTTGCTTCCCATTATTCTCAGTGTTAACTTAGAATAGGTTTCTCAACTTTGGCATTTTGGACTGAGTCATTCTTTGTTGGGCGATGGTGTCTCATGTGTTGTAGGATGTTTAGCAGCGCTGTGTCCTCTACCTACTAAATTACAGTACCAATCCCCAGTTGTGACAATTAAGAATGTCTTCGGACATTGCCTAATGTTCGCTGGAGGGCAAAATCACCCCTGGTTTAGAACCACTGACCTAAAGTCTAGGTATAGACCTACTTCTTCACTTTGGCAGCTGCAATTCCTTCCCTTGGCAGCAGCTGAATCCAGGCTGCACTTTTCCAATACCTGCAGACTGAGCTCTGTCACACCTCAATTAGGTACCGCTAGTACCAGCTGACCTCCTCAGAGGTCTGGGCCAGCCCTGATGTCCTCTTCTGAGCTGAGACACCAGCCCTGGCTGAGTAGTGGCATTTTTTGGAGATTCCATTTTCACACCACCGCCTGCCCATGGGTTTTCTCCTCTAAGTCTCTAAAATTTTTTCTTTGTCCCTTCCCTATAGGGATAGTAACTGCCTCTTGCAATTGCTACTTTCATGATGCCTTAGAGTTGCTTTTAATCTCTCAGTTACTAAGCTAATAATTTTATACCTTCTTAACACTTTTGTCCATTAAAGTCTGTATTCCAAAATAACAGATATATTCTTTGGCATCTGACTGATACAGTGTTTCCCCCCACCGCCCGCCAACCCTTCTCTCTCTTCTCCTTCCATTCCCTTTTCTTCTTCTCTACCTGGTAAACTCCTACTCTCTTTTAAAACTCTGACAAATACTCCCCTTTTCTGGAACATGGACTCTACTAGGCAGAGCCAGTCACTATCCTTTAGTCTCCCGGTACTTGGTAGAGGTGCTTCTTACCTACAGCAGAGCCCTGTGTATATATCTCTGTTTTTCCTGTGAGGTTGTGAAATCTTGAGAGCAGGAAACACATCACATTCATTTCTGTATTCCTAGCACATTGCTAATGAATGAATGAGTGAACGAATGAATGAAGAACTGCATGATGCAGGACTCCTGTCTGTTTCAAGCCTGGTGATCTGGTGGTGCATTTTTCTGCTCCTCACCTTCTGCCCAGACTGTAGTCTAAGTGAGGGTCAGGATGGACTTGGACTCCACTGTACTCCCTTCAGTGGCTGACCCAACACCATGACAGCCACTGTGTTGGGTTTTTCTGAGTCTCTTTTGCTCAAAAGATATTAAGCTCCTTTGGGATAGAGTTGTTTGGGTACAAAGGAGTTTCTTACTGAATATTTGTTGAATGACTTGCTGAGGGTAACCAAAGGAGGTTTTGAAGGAAAGCGCTTGAAGGATGGGGAGGGTTTTTAGAAATAAAGACTTCATCTTTGGTGATGGGTCAGGGATGACATGAGGAAGCACAAATAAGTTGTTTAGGGAATCACTGACTATTTGAATCTGGTAGACAGCAGGGCACGTGGAGAGGGAATTTGAAAGATGAAGCTGCCAAGGTAAATAGGATATGGATTTTGGATACCCTGAAGAAGAAGGATAAATAAAAGGTACAATAGTTTTGGGGGGAGTCCTGGTGTAAGGGAGTGTTCTTACCAGGCTTTGCTTTTTGGGATAGGCTCTCAGCCTGCTAAATGAGAAACTGGGTGGAGGCCATTCAAGAAAAGCGTGCGTGCTGTCAAACATGACAGGAAGAGTTAACACAGAGAACAAGGCTTCCGCAATCCTGGCAGCACTATTCTGTAGGAAGCAGATTCTTTTTGTGGAGGAAGATGAATACTCCATGCTATAAACAATGAAGACCACGAGGAGGTGAGAAAAGGAAAGAATAGGCATATAACAATCACCTCACATTACAGTTCCAGGTTGAAGGGTTCAGCTTCGGCCTTTTTTGGTCTAATTATCACAGAGTTTTTCAGATTTTGATGTACTTCATACGATATGAAAGATAATAATAAAACAGTGTCTGTATTGGCTTTCAAGCAGACTTGCGTGGCAGGGCCAACAGCAGTGTGTAGAATTCAGCTGGAATCTATTTCAGGAGGGAGTAAGAATCCATTATAATTCTTAAAAGAAAGAAAACAACAGCAACCTGGGTCTGACCTGCACATCATCATCTGTGAAGTGTGGATAATGATATCAGCTTTCCTTTATGTTCCAGGGCTTTTTGGAAAATCAAATGAGACGAAAGATGTGGAAGTACTTTGTAAATCAGTAAGTGCCTATAAAATCCATCCACTCATTCAGCAAACATGCTAAACTTGTCCTATATGACAGAAACATTGTCAGGCACTTGAAGGTACAGGCATGAATAAGGCATGGTCTCTGTCTTTCCAATCTCTAGATGGACAGACAGGCTTTCACAAAGATACTTGCCATGACATAAAAGAAGGTTCACACATTTTATAAGAAATTGTCACTAATACTACACTAGTAAGATGAGCTTTGTTGCTAGTGGCCGCCAATTTAATATTTTTGTTTTCTTTCTTAGAAGAGTACTCAGAGGCAATGTCATGTGGTCCAGATTTGGAGCTCTGAAGACAAAGGATAAAGTTTCAAGTTCATTCTCTGCCATTTAATGATTGTGTGATTTTGGACAGGCCATTTGTTTGCTCACCTATACGTAACTCTTTCTGTCTAACTCAGAAGGTTACTGAGATAATTATATTGGCTAATAGATGTTAAAGTGCTTTTCAAAACTGGAACTTACTACTTGTATGTTGAGAATGATTTGCTGAGAATAATAGAAGAAACTGGTAATATTGTCTTTCATGGTCATTGCCATGAATGGCTCTTTAAGGATAAGAGAATGGGCACTAAATGTAAGGAAATAGTATATGTCTGATGCTGCAATAGAGATTAACATGATAGAGCTCGTGTAATCCTAATGGTAACCTTTTTGTGTGAAAGGCATCATTCTCCCCATTTTGCAGAGAAGATTGAGAGGCAGAGATTTGCATGCATTTTCCTAAGGTGCACAGGTAGTACGTTGAAGGACGAGGAGCTGCCCAGGAGGAATTCTTGTGCCTGATGTGCCAATGGGCAATGTCATTCTTCAAACTTCCATTTACCATTTCCTTTACTGCTTCCGATGCTTTGTTTTGGGATACAGATTCATTGCAGCATTTCTCTTTACCTTCTCTCTGATGAGGCAGTGGTGGAGTGGAGTAGGGATCTTACTAGGCAAATACTTGCCCAAGAATCAGCCCTTCATATACATGGACAAGGATCCAGGGATAATGAAGTTCCACCTTGTGGAGTCGGGGGTGTAATATGTCCCTCTGTGAACTTATGAGGATTTCCCTTTCCATGTGGATCCTCTTCAGTGTATCACTGAGTAACATGGAAATGAGTAGAAAAAAATACTGATTTTACCATATATTTTCCTGATGTATCTGATCTTTCTCCACCCCACCCCAAGACCCTTTAATACCTTGACTCATTTTCACCCTGGAATCAACCTTGTTCCTGATTTCTGTGCTGCTTTTTTCATATCTTGTTCTCTCCGCCTGGGATATTCTTCTTTTCGTTAAGTCTCTGATAAAGACCTACGTGCTCTGCAGAACATGGCTCAAGAAGCTCCTTCCCCACAGATGGTTGTTTCCTTCTTTGCTTCAATCATCTTCCAATGGACTGATTTTTACCATTTATCCAGCTACACTGAATTGTGTATTTACTTGTCTCTCTTCCTTACTGGAATCAACTCTCCAGGGAAAGGAGCTGAAAATTATTTCCTTCTTTATCTTCAGTATCTGCCGGTACTTTTTACATACTACACATGCAGAAACTGAGGGACTATGATAACTTCTCTTCCCAGGTCCACAAGGGGCGTGGTTTCAAAGGCAAGAACTTCCCAGCGCCGTGCCTCAAACCACCACCCCATCAGAAAACCCAGAGTTCTTTGCCTAACTTTCCACGCGCGCGCGGGAGATAAAATTTCAGGTGTGCTCCTTTGCCCGCCAAAAGCCCTGGAAGGAGGGGCTCTGCTGTGGGCCAAACAGCCAATCCAGCATCAGAGCAGAAGATCAATCACACCAGAGGAAGTTTGGAAGAACTCCTCT